>CAVLJG010000003.1:89205023-89268601 GCA_963669975.1 Acanthoscelides obtectus | reverse complement strand
TACGCGTTGGTTAAGTGCGCAAAAGTGCTAAAGATTTTTTTTTGAAATCATTGACGACGTTGAGGTGTTTATGCAAATGAGATATTTACGACGCCATCTTCAGTGCTTTTCGAGAACAGAACCGCCGCAGTTCCAAATGGAGGTGATTAAACTTCAATGCGATACGATCCTTAAGGATAGATACTACCACTACAATAGTAATTTAATTTCGTTTTATCAAGATGTTAAGTAGCAAGATTTTCCCAAATTCTTGCACTGGCCTTGGAAACTTGCTCCATGTTCGGTAACAACGTACTTCTGCGAGCAGACGTTTTCTTTAATGAATTTGAACAAAACTAAAAAACAGGTGTTTGTCTGTGTGTCCTTAGAGGCGATACTCAGAATTTCCACTGCTCAAGCCACGTACCAAATATTATAAAACTTGTTGAATCGAACGCTGTCAAGATCATCTTAAGAATAATGTGTTTATGTCGAAATTATGAACATTATTTTATCACCCGCGCGTTGACTCGATCAGACCATTCAATGTCAATACGAATGTCGCTCCACTCATTTTCCGTTGGGGCTGGGAGCCGGCGAAATTAAACCTTATCGCGGATTCTACTAAACTTAGTAATAATATGTAGTTTTTAAGTAAATGAACAAAAAGGGAAGTACATATCTGTCATATCGACTTGAAGATACAATGTGACATTAGGATTTTACATAACCTATACGTATATCAACGGTCATGACGTTTCATATTCATTTTGCATATACTTTTAAACATCTAGAAGCCTGGTGTCAAACTGACAGACTCAAATGAGCTTTTAAATGCAAGCATGAAGCATACATACAGGATGTATTATTTTTATCTATTTGCATTGCCTGCTATAGCTTTCAGTCGGTACGACAGCAACTTCTGGCGGAAATCAGTTTGTCATACCATGTTTTCCAAATGAGCCTAAAATTTCCATCAAACCTTGTAGGCTTCATTGGATTCGGTAAAATTATCTTGAATACGCTGTATCTTTAAGTCGGTTTTGACAGGTACTTCTGGCAGGAAGCGCCCCGTCTTACTGAGCTCTTCTTGTTCATTTACTTAAAAACTACATATTCTTACTAAATTTAGTCGAATCCGCGATGAAGGTATACTCAATGCCACCAGCTCCCGGGTCATTGCTGTTCGCAGGGTGCTACGGTTAGCACAACACCTTCCTCGCGATGCGTATGCCGCTGCCTAATCCCTCCCCACACTTCACGGAGTCACCCCGCAGCACTGTGATGCGAGCGGTGCTCGCGCTGCACTGCTGGCACCCGAGTTGGAGAGGCGCCTGGATTAGGTATTGAGATTGAAATAAAAAGACCGCGTATGTTAAAATACGATATAGAAACCATTTATTAACTTAAATTACTGTGTACAAATAAAATATGCTCTACGTCAGATGCGACAAATCGTCCACGATAGGAGGTTGCTGTTGTTGCGTTTGCTGTCCTTGCTGTATGTAGCTCTGCTTTGATATCAGCATTGCAGGTGGTTGGCTCTGACCACCTGCTGTAGACACCATCACCAATTTCTGTTGTGTCTGCAATTTAGGTTGTGCTGGTTTGATACGAATTTCACCACCTACATAGATATAGCAAGTAGGCTTGAAAATAAATATGTATTTGTTTCTCAAAGGTGCAAGGAGTGATTGAACAAGGAGAAACCTAGTATCAGATTCTTACTCTATGCCGCTGCGTTTTCATTTAAATTGCTGATTTTTGTTGTTTATTTAAAATTTGTTTGGCATGATTGCTATATTCTTTTAAAAAACTTCAGGGTGGCCAATATATAACTGATTTAAATTGCGCGCCATTTTGATACACGCATTTCAGTAGGTGGCTCCGTAGTATTTGTTAAAATCACGCGTCCAATTCATCATGGAGCGCTACACGATCCCACAACGCGTATTGTTAAAATGTTTTACTTAAATAATGAGTCGATTGTTACAACGATTCGGAAGCTACGACAAGATTGCGGTCAAAATAATGTGCCCAGTGTCAACAACATTCGTCAGTTGGTGCGGAAATTTGAACAGACAGGTAAAGTTAAAGACTTGCCAAGGTCAGGCCGTGTTCGTACTCCGGAAATATCGAGAGAATTCGTGAAAGTGTAGTGGGCGCCCTGAGACGTCTACCAGACATCGTTCTCAAGAACTGGGTATTCGTCGAACGTCATTATGCACTATTTTAAAAAATGACTTACATTTGCCGCCATACAAAATTCAGTTAATCCAAGAACTACAGCCTAGTGACTATGAAAGTCGCCGACAATACAGTCATGCAATATTGCACCTTAATAGCAAAAATTACGGTTTTTACCGACAAATGATAATGAGCGATGAATCCCACTTCGATCTGAACAGATTTGTTAATAAGCAGAATTGTATCTGTGCATTAGAGAACCCTCGTGTCATCCATCAACGACCACAACATCCTCGTCCGGTCACAATTGGTGTGGAGGTATCATTGGACCTTACTTCTCTGAAGACGCTGCAGGTAATTCTCTCACTGTCACTGGCGAGTGCTACCATGATATGGTGTAATACTTTCTAGCCCCTCAAATCCAACAATTTAACCTGCAAAACATGTGGTTCCAGCAGGACGGAGCAACTTGTCAAACAGCTAGGAAAACAATGAATCTTTTGCGAACAATATTTCCGGGACGTTTAATTTCTCG
The DNA here is from genome assembly GCA_963669975.1 of Acanthoscelides obtectus. Classification (NCBI taxonomy): domain Eukaryota; kingdom Metazoa; phylum Arthropoda; class Insecta; order Coleoptera; family Chrysomelidae; genus Acanthoscelides; species Acanthoscelides obtectus. The sequence goes on along the minus strand of CAVLJG010000003.1, from coordinate 89,265,900 downwards.
ATTTGGTGATGTCAACTGGCCAGCAAGGTCACCGGATATAACGGCTCCTGACAAACCAAATACTGTAGAGCAGCTGAAGAACAATATTAGGGAAGCGATTGAAAATATTCCTCCCGAAACATACAGAAAAGTGATAGTAAATGTAATCAAGAGGGCTCAGGTTTGCGCGGGTTCTAGAGGCGGATATTTGTCTGATATTTTTCATACATAATTTCTAGGTTTCAATAAAAGATTAAGATGAAAAAAATGGGCGTATGTCGTTTCACAAATATTCAAGATACAAACCAGTCAGTTACATATCGGTTACCCTATACAATAATTACATAGCATAAAAATCTTTAGAAAAACAAATCTTGCACCTCTAAGAATTTTCATTGTCCATGAAACGTCTCTTTAATTTTCTTTCACACATCTTTAAATTATAAGTAGACTTTATATTTAGTGTATCAAATTCCAGTAATCCCTTCTGAAATATTGAGATACTAGCTATATTACTGTTACAATTGTGTAACTGGAAATATATATTTCCCCTTGTATAATAATTGTGATAATGATTATTCAATCATATGTAATGTTCAAAATATTTCGGTTTCGGTTATTTTAAAGATAAGAATAAGAACCAAATATATGATTTTTTTATATTCAACCACTGCAATTCTTGTTTCATAGATTTTATTTTGGTGTACCCATTTTAATTCAATATTATTCTCATGGTTTTATTGTGTAGGACTTGTAATTTTGAGAATACAGCTTCTTTGGTAGGAAACAAGGTAATCGAACAATATAGTAAATCTGGAATAATAATAATTTTATTACAAACATTTTTTTGGAGTATGTACTACGATTATAACAATCAATTATTTTTTTTACAATTTTGGAAACAATGTATTCATACTGATCCTCAAAGACCCATTTTATACTAGCAATGGAAAAAGCAGGAAATCTCACGCATGAATGTGACCTTGACCTCGAATACCATTTGAGATTCACACGACCTGCACTTTGAAAGTCAAGTTCACATTCGGACGTAAAGTTTCCCTCCTTTTCTATTTCCAGTATAAAAATTATCAGTTTGGTTGGGAAAGTTTGGCTTAACTTTGACGTTTAAGGTCACATTTTTTCGTTGTTTTGATTTGACCTTGAAATGGCCTTGAAAGCAATAGTCTAAGCCATGGCCAAGGTGATGTTAGGACGTAAAATTTGCTCCTCTTTCAATCTTGATGTGAAAAAAAGGGTTCCATTTTAAAATATGCACTTGACCTTGAAGATCGCTGTCAAGGTCATTGGAAAGGTCACCATCAACTTCAGTTAGAAACTTTTATTAGAAAGCCCAGTTTTCGAAATATTTAGATTGGGAGATTAAAATGGTTCACCGTGTATAACACTTTGTTCTGATTTGTCAAATTTGATCTCTAGGAGCAAAGTTTGAACCTGGGATTAAATGAAAAAGTAGGTGTTTGTAGCTAAACATTTGGGCTTGACACGAAGTGGACTTTGACGTCAAAATCACATTCGGACGGAAAATTTCCTGCTTTTTCCATTTCCAGTCATTTGGGTGATGCTCATAAACCTCACAACCGTGATGTTGAAAATTTTTGCTAGAGTAAACTGTTTTTGATGTCTAGATTTGACCTTGAAGGCGAAATATTTAGGTTGGGTTATGGTACACTTCGTTCTGATTGGTCAAATTTGCTCTCTAGGAGCAAATTTTGAACCTGGGATCAAATGAAGAAATAGGCTTTTGTACTCGTAGCTAGACTGGGGACTTTGTAACGAATTTCTTAACTTGATATTTTAGAAGAAATCGACCAGACCCATTAGATCTCTTCTTTCAAAAACGGTCAATTTTGACTCGTGGATCGCATTTAGATCCTTGGGTTTCTGAATGGTCTAATTTGATCTTCAAAAACGTCAAAATATACCTATAAGACGGCATCTTGCAAACTAGGTAGTTCATAAGGCGCAAACAGTCATTCCACGTTTGCTCGCTAGGATCGTTGTGAACGTCCATCTAAGGAGGAATCACTCAACTAAACTACACTCATTATTGGTTACATGTGTTTTGCGAGGCCAAATGGTCCTTGTCTGTAGTTTTTATCTCTGAGAAGAAAGTTGGCATCTGGATGATTATGTATATTGGTTTGCATGTGTATAAAATGAAGTATATCTATTGGCTGTGCCCGACAGGTTATTTTTAGCTTGTGCTTTCTGAAGATAGAGGTTATGTTCAAAGTTATAAATTACGAAAAACTGAGGAGAATTACGAGAAATCATTACCGCGCCCGCGTTGTGTGTAATTACTAGCATGCATATGGCTTATAATTCGACAGTGTACAGTGAATATAATTATTTCTTCTCTCTCATTTTTGAAATTCAGTAAATTTGTATATGTAATTTCCAGAATGTGTAAGAAAAAGTGGATGTGCAACTAATTTCTAGCTTCGAATCTCAATTAAGTGTATTTGAGACAAGAACCCAATGTAATTATCATCAACACATATAACTTACAGCTTAGACCTAAAGTAATGCCATCTCAGAAGCAGATTTTACATCACATCAGAGCCAAAGATTGATAACAAGCCGCATGACGTTTAGGCAACACGTACAACTAAGTGCTAAGTTAATATCTTGTAGAAAAACCTACATAATGTCAAAAAAAATCGGCATAATGTCACTTTTCAAGATACGTGATACCCGTGCCGGCCTAAATGATCAGCTATTATTTGTTATCACGATTGATGTGATGAAGCAAAGTAATAAATTAGGAATAAGATTAAGTTTGAGATTAACCTTAACTTACCGTTCCACCTTGAGTATTCCCCCCACCACCGGTACTCGCTCCTCCTCCCGTTGAGCCGCCCTGTTGCTCCCTTTGAACAGGCGTTTGTTGTTTTTGCGTCACATAAACGAATTTTTGGTTGCCAGACTGAGACTGTTGCACTCTGCTTCCTGGTGTCATCACGATCATACGGTTGCCTCCCGAGTTCTAAAGCATAGTACATTTTAGATATAGAACGACTAACGGCCATTTTCGCTAGAATAGCGAAGATGCGATATTTTAGTTTTTGCTTTCATTTTAAAATATTCTATGCAGAATATGTATATTTGATGAAAATAAAAAAACAGGCTAATTTTCCTGTGGAAACAGTCTTACAGTTATGATGGCATCACTTCTGTTATCTGTCATCATTAAAGACATTACTAACATTGAATATGATGTTATATGGCACATGCGATAGATGTTAGATTGCAGTGCCTAAAAGCATTGATTATCAGAAGATAGATAATGTATTCAGCACTCGTATTAAGTAACTTAAATAGTGATATAGTATATCTATTTTTTTACCATTATATAGGTTTTTAATTCCCAAGGCAATACTTGCGAGGAAGGTAATCGCCAAAAATTTCGAAATTGAAATATTATGATTTATAATTATTACAACCTCCTAAAACTTGAGATGTACCGCTCGGATTTTGATGAAATTTTCACACAAGGTTACTAAAATGCCAAGGATGAAAAAGCTGTGTAGTTTTTGAAAATCGGTCTAATAGTGGCGGAGATAGGGGCAAAAAAACGAAAAAAATAAATAAAAATCGCTTTTGACGTTTCAGAGACTTCTGATGATTTTCGGATTTTTTTTTGCAAGGGTTGAAACTTGAGGGTTGTTAGGGATAGGGGGTTGTGAATGTAACGTCTTTAGTGTTAGTCAAAGACGTTCTATCATTAAAACCTTCTGACTCCGGTAATAACGGGAAAATTAAATGATAAAAGTCCGATGTATTATGTGCTCATAATTCGAAATAATTTGGCAATCGGCGTTGCGTGCTCGATGCGATGCTGCATCGTCGTGAAGGCCACTGCCGACTGTGCGATAGATAACAAAATCCAACTGGTCTGCGGTGGTATCGTCACTGACACAATGCTATAAGAGAGATATTTGTATATTTAGCAATATTCGGAGATTAGGAGTACGTACCACTTCAGCGTCCTGCGATGCTTTAGTAAATGATGATTTAACGGTTTTTATATGTACACATATATTTACCTGAATTTTATCATCCTTATATGTACCACCCATTTCATCTAACCTTTAATTTGTGTTACTCCCTCTATGATGGTTCCCTGAATATTTCGTCAGGTAGAGTGACTCAGCACTTATGATGCATTGATTTACAACAGACACGGACCGTCAAACCGACATATATGAGAAACACGGACATATGTGATGCAGATATCTTCAAGCAACATAAAACTTAAGAACCAAAGTTCGAATATTAACGCGAGATTTATAATTCCATCGTTGAGGTAGTCGTAGATTTTGAAAATTGATTCAGAGGCCGCGGAAATAAAATCGCTGGAACATAGTGTTACAACATTTCAGAGATTCCCGCTCATTTTGAGACATTAGGGGGGATGAGAATTGTAGATTGGAAGCTGTATTCGGTAGATGGTTGTAAACTGTTGCACATTTGGTGTCAGTGAAAGACCTTCAATTATTAAGAAGCTGCTGATATCAGTGATACTATGCATCTGTTAGACATAATACTATAAGTCACAACACTATATAGTTTTTTTTACGTAATTACCCTGCCGGTTTCCAGAATTCGATAAATCTTAGCGCCATGTACGAGACAGTAGCAGAACACAAAAATAAATTTAAATATCCATTCTGAAAAGAATCAGCGTTTTTGGTTCTACTACTGTCTCACAGATGGCGCTGGGATCAACAATCTTTTTTTGGCCTCACTTATGTCCCTTTTAATTGGGTATCTTCAGGTGGAATACGTTATCTAGTGCCCCAACGCTATATCTCTTTTCAAGGCAGATGTCTAATTTCATTTTTATGTTCTACTACTGTCTCATAGATCTGGTTTGTTGCCATCAGAATACGTTAATCAATGCTAAAAGCTTTCACATATCTTCATACTCAGTCATCCGTACTAGGAAGATTTATATTAAGAGCCTTAACGCCAGCTTCTGAAAAGTTGCTGAAAGATTGTTATTAATAACTTTGGTATAATCCGGTTCAGAAACCCGTGCTCTATTCAGGGAAAAAAGTGTCAAACTCTGATGCTCTCTTCTTGGCATAAACAGGAGTTACGTCACTGATGCTGATTCATATTTATTGATTAAATCATTGTTAGATAAAATGAAAACATTGCAGTGACCCTTGTTACATCCTTGTTTAATATTTTATTGACATATTTTCCAATAATATTTTTGCATCTTCTCTCATGTGACTTTTCTTTTCTCCATCATATGATCGTCTAATTTGTTCTAAAAAGTTCTACAGTAAAACACCGGAGAAGATGCTGTGTTTGGAATAAAGTGCAACGCATCAGGACTTCTGTGTTTCACTTCAAAATTTGTACAGCAAATGGTACCACCCAAATCTATTGATAATAAAAACTGCCATTATAAATCAATAGTTTGTATCCTCACTTGTCTTTCTATCGTGGCTGCCCCCGATGTGACAACCATCCTATTTGCAGCAGACCCCTGCGATATCGAGTTAGCTGCGGCAGCAACTGCCGAAACAGCTGAAGACGATGACGCTGACGTTGTTGCCGATGAGGACGATGTGATAACGTTGCTCGATGATGAAGCGGCTGACACGGGTTGTGAACGCGCCTTTAGCACGGCCGCGTGTAGGGTTCCGCCTAGATAGCCGTAATCCTGCAATACGAGATACATGTTCATAGAGGGTGTTACAGAATGTAATCAATAAGTTTTACTGGTAAATCCAGTGCAATAAAATTATGTCGAAATAAACGTGAGCCTAGGAATTCCCTATTTCCAGGTTTAAACTTTCTAAATAAATTGTATGGCACTGTTCTTTTTTTTCGAACACTGTTTAATATCATTATTCAATTTATTAAATTCAAATACTTTCTTTTGAAATATAGACTTACTAGTTATGCTACTACTACAATTTTGCAGATGAAAATCTATACTGCCTCTAGTTTCGTAGTTATGATAATTACTATTCAATTTTATGGTTTTCTAAATGTGGTGGTAATAAATGATTTTTTAATTTGAATATGAAAACGAGAACTAAATAATATATGATTTTTTTCACATTCAACCACTGTAGTTCTAGTTTTACAAAATTGGACCTTATGAAGCAGATACTACATCACATCAGAGCCAAACATTCTTAGCTGAAGCGTCATGACGTTTAGGCAACACATGCAGCTAGAGAACAAGTGCACATCAAGTAAACAACAGCTAGTTGACATCTTGTAGAAACAACTACATAATCTCAGAAAAAAAACGACATAATGTCACTTTTCAAGATACGTAATACCCCTGCTGGACCTATGTTTACATAAATATTTCATACTTCAACGTGACGGTAGAAGTGCTAAAACACTGCATAATTTTTTCTTGAATATTAACTAACCTGTCGATACTCGTCCACGTTGTCTGGTGGTTGCCGTGTTGACCGCAAGATAGGGGCTAAAACCTTGACCAGTAATTGTTTAATGTGCCCTGAAGCGATTTTGTCAGTATTTGGTACCATGTTGATTTCCACTGACTCGATACGAGCGCCTAAACACAGGAAAAATAAATGAGTATATTTGTTTTTTAAAGTCGATTTATAAACCATGACGTTCCGCACCAGCGCGGTACCATCATTGCATTACAGGAATTCCACAACGTTCTCCCGCAACGGTGCCGGTAGGCTTGACGAAATTGCAACTTCCTGGTTGTCGTTCCCAATTCAACCAATGAAAGGTAGCCAGCAAATCATGTGTTTGCTGCCACAGTAATATCTCAAAATTCCCCATATCGGCACAGGACACATAATTCTGACCAATCCGTCAACGTCAGGCAGTCAGAGCTGTATTTTGTTTTGGTTTTTTGTACGCTACAGATTCATTTTGTACTTGCTAACAGCTCTTTTATATAGTAAAGTTCATTTGCATGCAAAAAAACAAAACGCTAAACACAAGGTTTACCATATTTATACCGGATTCATTATTGCCATCCTCGCAGACTAACACAAAAATGTCACTTGCTGATCAGCTGTTCACCTCAGTAGACGTCAAGGCGTGATGGATACTCGTGAAATAGGGTATATGTCGAAAAGAGTGAAATAGGGTATATGTCGAAAAGAGTGAAATAGGGTATATGTCGAAAAGTGTGAATTTTGGGTTAGGTTATGCGTCACGTGCGGTGACGTTAGCAAGATTATCAACTGATTTGAACTGCCAGCAACCGCGTTACGGCGTCGTCAGAGTTTCTAAATCGATCTTTATCATAGACTGGCCAAACCAAAAACATAGCGTCCAAAAAAAACCTTATGGCGTTTAACCACGTGTTGTTATTTGGCTGAAGATCATGCGGAGTTGCCAGATAAATAATACTTTTCATTTCAACAATTAATTGTCCATTACTTGTAGTGAAACATTAGGCATATTTTGATCAAATTAATTTCTATTTTTCCATGGTGGGGCTATTTATCATCTATTTGCAGACTACGAAATATACATTCTGATATTCATATTTTAGTAAATGCGATCAAAAAATATTTTCTAATGATGTGCATGTATTTTGGAAAATGAATGAACGGAGTAATTGTCTGCAATTTTACATTCTAGTCTATTAAATTTACATTGCTATATATTTTGGGTATTCATAAACTGATTTTTTAATTTCACCTTAAACATTTTTAAATTATAAATAATAAACACTGTTTAATATCATTATTTAATTTACTAAATTCATATACTTCCTTTTGAATTCCAGATTTGCCAGTGCTACTATTTTGCAGATGAAAATATATACTGCACCTAGTTTCATAATTATGATAATGACTATTTAAATGTGGTGGTAATGAATAATTTTTAATTTGAATATGAAAACGACAACTAAATCACATCTTTTTTTACATTCAACCAGTACAGTTCTTCTAACATAGTCTCAATCTTAGCATATTTGTCTTTACATATTTAAAATGATTCTCATAGCTTTTTTGTAGAAATTGTGATTATAAAAATATGTTTAATTTGCTGTGAATAAAACAGTTGAACAATATAAACAATACTGAGATTATAGGAAACTCTATAGTACTATAGTAATTTGTATTTTTTGATATTTTCTAAATAATGTATTTATAATGCTCTTGAAACAGTAGTTTACTACATATTTACATATGTACCCAGATATTTGAATGATTTTGTCATCATTAATTATGACCCTAATTGTATTGTCACCTGAATGTTTCCCTATTTTATTAGTGTTTAATTTAGGTTTATTTTAACCAATACCAATATCACTTTTGGCGGGTCCCAATGAGATCACGTTTATTACATGCAATTTTCCTCTATGCGCGGACGTTGGTTTCTGTAAAAGGTCACAGATATACGTTTTCAAGTCTGGTCCCACGGCTTTAAAGATTTTCTCTTCAAAGGATAATACTTCCACACTTTTACTTGCCATTATCAGTATACCATGTGCGTGCGATTAGACTTTACCTCTTGTTGATCTTCGATATAAAACATTTGCAATGCCTGAAGATACAATTACATTGTTGGCAGTCTGTGTTCAATTTTTTTTATTATCAAATGGTAAATAACAACAACCATCCTGTGATAATCAAATCATATGTATGCAATAGTAAGTAGCAGCTATCTTAAAGATCGGGTTTCCCAGTGTGCGATTCCCCTAGGTAAGTTGAGATCCGCAAATAATAGAGTTAAGACGATCTGTTTACTTATTTTGTATGACATTGTTATGTAATGTAGCATTTTCTAAACATTTTCTGTCACGTTGGCAACACTGCATGGTCACTTCCTCGACAAATGAGGTCATCTATGAGCGAACCGCCAAGACCAGGGCGGTTTCTTTAATGATGTCGAATCATCTATGAGCGAACCACCAAACCAAAACCAACCCACCTATACTCTTGACTCTGGGCAATATGAATATCCTGGCCACCTCCGTTCCCAATTCAGCCAATCCCTCCAGCGCACCGTACAGCGATGACAGCGCCACCTTGTCCGCTTGCTGCAAAGCGCCGGTGAACATGCGCGTGACGCGCGTCTGCACGTTATTGGTCGACGTGTTGAAGTTCTTGCAGATCTGCGCCATTAGGCGCGAGGCGAAGTCCCGCAGTGCCCAATGGTTATCGAGCTCAGGTCGCATGCAGAGTTGCTTCGAGACGATGCATGTTGTCACCGAGGGGATAAGCTCGTGAAGCTAAGGACAAAAGTGGGAAGTTTATTCGTTTATAGAATCAAAACATGTTTTATTAGAATTCATAAAAATTATGTATATACTAGAAATAAAAATAAACAAATAATTAATGCAACACCAAAAAAGGAAATAATTTTGAAATCATTTATATACTTAGGCCCAAAATTATATCATAACTTACCAATATATATGAGAAAAAAACGAATATCATTATTAAAAATAGATTTGCATGAATGGCTCTTGAATTCTGCCATGACGTGATTTATGAAAACACTAACATAAAATCTTTTCCGCATTACTAATCTACGATACAAAATTAACATTATGTAGATTGTTTCTAGCCCCTAAGAATTAATTTATTGTAACTACTGTGTTGTGTGTTAGCTGGATATCCACACACTCGAATATTTTCCTTTTGTGACATATCAACGTATTCATAATTTATAACTGATGTGAATAAATATTATTATTCATATAAAACTGGGGCAAATTTAAAATATTTCCACTAAACTCAAAACTGATATTTCGGTAACATCATTGATTAATCTATTCTACCTCAAGATAGCCAAAAATGAATCCGAAAAACCTAGCGTCATCTAAGAAATAGTAGCAGAACACAAAAATGATTTCAAACATCTACACTGCAAGAAGCTCCAGTGTTTGGTTCTGATACTGCATCATATATGGAGCTACCATGATCAGCCTTTTGTGTGGGCCTCTCTGGTGCATATTTTGATGGGGATTTAGAAATCTACTATGAAAAAGAGTTAATACTGTTTGGTCTTACTGATGGCGCTAGAGTCTTATATCACTTTTTGGCGCTTTTCTAATGGCTGTTATAAATGGCTATATTTAGGGGTTACTTAACATATTCCACCTAAAGGTACCTAAACATGCGCCCGGCAAATTCTGAATCCAAGGTCAAAATGGAAATCTATGTGTGAGATGCTTCAGGAGTATATAAATATTTTGGTACAAATAGTGAAGAAGATTGATGACGGTGATCCAAACTTATGTCCATTACAAGTATGTCAGAATTCATCAATGAAGCAATTCAGGACCAATTAACATCAACAATCTAAGAAAAGTTATCTCAAAATTGAAATCTAATAAAAATCCAAGTGAGAATCTCTCAAAAATTATTCTAAATGATTGTTTCAATATAATTGCAGAGAAATTATTATTGGTGAATCATTGTTTAGTACATGGTGAATTCCCATCAAAATTAAAGTGTTCTAACATCACTTCTGTCCCAAAAGTTCAAAATTCTCAACTGTATACAAATATGCGACCGATTAATGTCGTGCCCGATGTCGAGAAGCTGTTCGAAGGGATATACCAACAAATCATAGAATTCATTGAAAAAAACAACATTTTGATAAAACATCAAGCCGGATTTACAAAAAAATGTTCCACAGAAACGGCAATCCAAATGGTGGTGGAAGACTGGAGAAGAAGTATAGATGAGAAAGAATATATTGTAACAATATTTTTAGACCTCAAAAGGGTGTTTGAGACTATAGATAGGGAAATATTGTTAATGAAATTGCGTCACTATGGCTTTAAAGGATCAGTATTACACATTTTACAAAATTATTTAGTAAATAGAAGTCAAAAAACTAAAATTGGAAATATTATGTCAAGTGTTCAAAATATATCAGTAGGGGTGCCACAGGGGAGTAAATTAGAGCCGTTACTATTTATTATTTATATAAATGATATCTTTGACATTTTAGAACGCTGAAAAATTCAAATATTTGAGGACGATACACATATATATAGCACATAAGCATTTGGACACTGCTTTAGAACTGTTTAAATAGTGATATTGAAAAAATTATGAATTGGGTGAATGTCAATAAACTTAAATTAAATACTTATAAAACAAAATGGATGTCAATAGGGAAACATTTAGGTGACAATACAATTAGGCTCATGATTAATGATGAAAAAATTGAAGTAGTCGACTCATTTAAATATCTTGGTATATATAGTCAACGCCAAACAAAGTGGCGTGCACGTCATCAAGGTGGGTGTGTTGAAAAATTTACATTGTTGCCAAACTTTTTGTAAAATAATAAAATTTATTATTTACATATCTAGGTTTATAAGCAATATTAACCTCAAATGAGAACAAAAATAATAGTATAATAAAATTATAGATCTGTACTTGCATAATCATTAAGTATGACAATTATTGATCAGATGACACTATGAAACTACCATATTTAATTGATAGCTTAAAGGTACTGAATAAAAATCCAAATGGGGTCCTCCAAATTTTATGCATGGTATTTATTTTACAGAATTCATACAGAAAAATGCATTCTAAAATTAGGTAAGCTACTGGTGTAAGCTTTTTCTGTACAATAAAGTTAGTCGGAGTTTCTTTCTTCAGCGCTGTCTGAATCTGAATCTTCATCACTCTCAAAGTTGATTATTAAAGGTTCGATGTCTGGTCGATCAAAAATTCGTTCTCTTTCATACCATTTAAAAATTTCTTGCTCAGTACGTTGAACACTATTTTTCCACATGTCTGGGGTAACCATTTGTAGAGCCTCGTTCCACATATCCAAACAGTCTTTTTCACTGTTACCATCTCTACCAATATGTCTGTTATAGTAACCTTTTGCTATGCCCCAAATTAACTCAATAGGGTTAAATATACAATGGTAAGGAGGCAGACGAAGAACTTTGTGCCCATGTTTTTTAGCAGTTATTTTAAGAATAGGAATAAACAAAAGAAATATAAACTGTCGACCAAAATATATATAATTAAGAAGCATTATGTACCGAGCAACAATACTCAATAGCTCTGTTTTAAACATTGTGTTTAAAAATGGTATGTTTTGATTTGTCAACCAGTCTTGGATATTTTTTTTTTGTCCATGCATTGTTGGGCACTTTGTTCAATATCATGCTGTGATAAGGGGCGTTATCCAGTATAATCATAGATGGACTCTCCAATTTTTCTAATAACTGATGTTGAAACCATTTCAAAAAATTGTCCTGGTTCATCTCTCCATGGTAATCGCTAAATTTTGTTTTCGAAGAAAATATCGCTTCACTACCCTCAATAAACCCATTTTCATTTCCAGCATGTAATATAATGTATCTAAAATATATTAGTTTTAAATTTTATAGTGCAAATTGTGTAAAAGTACATACCTTTTACCATCTGTTTTAATAGCTTTCACGCTTTTTTGGTTTCCATTTTGCCAAGAGCGACCTATGGTCCCATTTTGAAATATCCAAGTTTCATCGAGGAAGACAAACTGGTATAAGGCCTCAACCTTGGCTTGATTGTATTACCTTAGAAATTCCACCCTTTTCAAAGCTATACTTGGTAGTTCCATGAGCCCTCGTCGCGGATTGTCCTTAAGCCACTTAAATCCAAGATCTCTAAGCAACCGCCTTAAAGACGTGGCACTACCATCAAATAATGCCCTATCTCTTAATCGAGACCATAAAGTTTGTATCGTAACATGTTCTTCTGAAACCATGTGTAATATGACGTTATAATTTAGTTAACAAATTAATGCAAATTTCTGATAAGTTATTATAATAAGATCTTACTTTTGTGATACATATTATAGATCACTTCTCGAATGGCACTTGTATCCAATGTCGCTGTGTTGGTTACACGTTTAATATAACTCCGCTTTTTCTTGGGCGATTCTAAATTTGCATCACTTTTCACACCCTCGGAAATACGACTAACTGTCCTTAAACTAATTTTTAAAGCAGCAGCAACACGCTACAAAAAATGAAATAAAATTTCACTATTATTAATATACATTACATATAATTATTAGTAACCTACCTCTTGAACAGCATTTAAAGGCAACAAAGGCCCGTTGTTGTCCCTTTCTTGCTCAAAGTAGTGCATTAACGAGGCCACGAGTTCCTTACACCGACTATTTAACTGTTTGGGCATCTTTATATACCAAAATTGCCTTTATCTACTCGTAAAATGAATAATTTTGTTTTGAAACAAACAGTTGTTGATTTACAGTATGCGGGGCCAAAGGATTTATAATGATTTGAAATGCCACAAATTGATTCAGTGTCAAAATTAATACAAATGTCAGTTCCCAGTTTAAATAAGTTTCAAGGTGACAATGTGTCAACGCTGCGAAATCGGTTTAGTGCGTTTACATGTCGATAAGTGATTGGAGCGTTTGCAAAACATTTTATTTCGCATAATGCGTCTAAATTTATCAGAAAGCAACTTATGTGATATTTTAATAACAATGTTTATATGACTATTAACCATAATAAGAGAGTAATGACCATTTTACAATTTATATATCACATTAATATGAAACTGCAATAGAGCAATTGTTTGTGATAGAAACCTAGCAATTAGGTCGGGGAATTTTTATCGTGATGACGTGCACGCCACTTTGTTTGGCGTTGACTTTATGTGGATACTAAGCTACTGTTTCACGAAGATTATGAATACATTATTAATTTAAAAAATATCGAAAAAGATAAATTACTTCTATAGAGTTTCCCATAATCTTAGTATGTATTCCAAAAATTCACACAATTCTTCCCCATTTTTTATATTGTTCAACCATCTGGTTTACAGCAAATGAAAACATATTTTCAAAATTACAAATTCAACAAAATAAAGCTATGAGAATCATTTTAAATAAGAGCAAATATGCTAGGATTAAGTCTATGTTAGAAGAACTGCAGTGGTTGGAGGTGAAAAATTTCATATATTATTTAGTTCTCGTTTTCATATTCAAATTAAAAAATCATTTATTACCACCACATTTAGAGAACTTTACAAAATTAAATAGTCATTATCACAACTACGAAAATAGAGGCAGTATAGATTTTCATCTGCAAAATTTTAATAGTAGTATAACTAGTAAATCTATATTTCAAAATGGAGTATTTGAATTTAATCAATTGAATAATGATATTAAACAGAGTTCGAATTCAAAAATGTGCAAGGTGAAAATAAAAAATCACTTTATGAATAATCAAAATACACAGTGACGTAATTTTAATTTTAATAGACAAGAATGTAAAATTACAGAAAACGGATTGAAGAAAAATATGTAACCGAATCATTATGCAAAATTGACATTGTAGCATTAATGCTAAATAAATCTTCAACAACAACAACAATGGTATCAGTTGAATAATTTCTAGATAAATACCTAATACCTACCAATAAATGTTGATAAACATATCGTTTTTACTCATAGTAGAAGCTGTTATGAGTGTAGTTAAAGACCTAGGCGTCTACCTCGATTTTAAGCTAACATTTACAGATCACTACCAGTATATTATTGACAAAGCTAATAGCATTGTGAGACTGATATTACGAACATCTCGACATCTTAGTGACTTGAATTGTATGGACAAGCTTTTTTCCTCATTAGTAAGATCGTTATTCGAATACGGGTCAACCATCTGGAACCCATATTACGAGATGTACAAAAAACGCATTGATGCCAAGCCTTACAAAACAAGTTTTTATGGAATCTACAATATAGAATGAGGCAGGGAAATGAACATCTGCAGATTGAGTACATGAGGAGACAACATGTTGTACTGCAATAGATTTAGCAGACATTCCCAAAATCTCACGCTGAATCAGCCCATCTCTTATGTAAGTGATAATGCTGATCCGGATTTTTATATATTATGTCATATTTTTAATTTGTGACTTTTAAATGTAGTGTGATTACGATTTTTAAGCATTTAAGTCATCTTGTATAAACATTTATGTCTGTTAAACATTCAAATTTCTTGAATTTTCTATTGTAAAATGCTTTAACATTAAGATAAATAAATAAATAATCATATGCTTAATGTTATAAAAAGAAACTGTGACCTGCATACTTACATACTTTTCCAAGTAAAGTGATTGATTGTCTAGAAGGGCTTTCACCATCCTCATAAGATAAATTAAAAGAGCCAAATTATTCTGTACAACATTCACTCTCACACCTTCTATAATGAAGGTACACATCCTAGGCAGCATCTCATGTAGACCAGGGTCAGATGCAAGGCTTTGCAGAGCTTCCTACAAGCAAAAAACAAAGCTATGATTGATTTCATAAAATTTGTCAGCTCAACAGTATAAACAATATGGAGTATTTCATAAATTGGACCGAACACACAGAAAGGGATAAACAATGAAGCCCGGTTTTTAAATCGCTAATTAGCTTTCAAGTTTGGTAACTATAACTTGTAAGTTAACTATTAGTTGTAAATTCATTATTCAATATCTGGTTAGCCAACACATTACGGTTGATTTGCCTTTACGTCTGAAATATCGTATTTGTGTTGTATCATCCGCGACTACTCATATCACTGTCAAGCAAAAAAAAAGTTAGAAGTTGAAGTGTAACTACAACTTTCTAGTTAATGAGTAGATAGTCTTATGGTTAAAGTTAACTACCGTTTTAGGACAAATCTGACATTGAAAAACACATTTGAAGAGTTTACTTCTGGTTAGCTTTAAAATCACAATTGAACTACTACTGAAAAACCGGACCTAAGAATGCTAGAATTTTTAATTCTACATATTAATTTTTGCACATAGGGTATTAGTAAAAAAAAATTTTTGTATTGATTTGTATACTTACAGCTCTCCTGCCTTCATCAGATCCAACACAAGCTTCCGTAATTTCTTTATAATAAAGTTGCTGTTCTACTGACAGTTCATGCGTCGCTAGTTGTTTGATTTGTACAGTCTCAACATTTCTCAGTTTTTGCTTGCCTGTTGTTGGTTTTCCAGATGTTTCTTTTACTGGTTTTTTATTTGCTGGGTCAACTGATTCTTGCTGACAAAATAATTACATAATAAAATATGATTCAAGAATGCTTTTGATACTCTTATGCATTTATATTAGGGTTGCAGCAGATAGTAAAGTAGCCTGATGACATATATATCTGGTTCATTACTTTGATTGAAATCACTCATAGAGCCATTTACCTTAAAGTGAATATTCTTCCAGCAGTGGAGCAGATACGCTCCCACCTAGCAACAAACTCACAAAACTTTTTTGAACTCATTCAATGAGGTGGTGGATGCAAAGACCTTGGACCATACAAACTGTCTCACAAAAAATGCTATTGGTAGAGAACATTTAGCTGAAACTGTTAGAAGTAAGTAAAGTGATAATCATCCTTATAGCAGTGTATAGAGTGCAAGGTTATCTTGTTTTATTTATATTAGCTACTCAGGCAGGGGTTATGACAATCCTTAGTCTTCAGTGGTATTACTTTTGTATTATTTGTTCATAAGTTGATTCTATTATGTATTGATACTCCAATGAATATTATTATTATTAAGGCATGCATAATGTACGTGCAGTGAAACCAGCTTTAGCCTGTAACCATAGAAAAACTCACATTCACTGTTGGTAAATTTTATTTACTAATTCAGTGATAATGGTGGATACCAGATGGTAACTGAATATCTGTTGCAACCCTAACTTATATACCTACTCAAGACATGTTTGTTTGCCTAGTGTGAAATAGTCAAGTCAACCTTATCTAACTGTTAGAATATTAGCTGTATAAAGCAACTTGACCACAACAGGTGGTGAGCACCAACCAAGAGAATGCAAAAGTAAGCCTATTACTTGCTGAATATATTTTAAATCTGTGAAATTATTGACATATAGAAATATTTTAGAACACTCATTTACAAAATTGTAGTAGCAATATAACAAACAAATCAGCATTTCAAAAAGGATTGTATGAATTTAATAAATTAAGTAATGATATCAAGATGTGTGCCAGTTTGAAAATGTTTAATTAGGGAAATCAAAAAAATGTTTCATGATAAAACAGAATTCATAGTAGTGAAATTTTGTTTAAAAATATGTAGTCTTGAAGACATAATATACATATTATGTGATATACATATTTGATATTGTAACATCAATGCTAAATAAATCTACAAAAAATAAACAAACCCATTATGAAAAATAGCCTTGCATAAAAGAAAAAAAAACTTTTTTATATACCAAATTGGGAAAACTAGATTTAACAAAAATGGTTGTTTCAAGAAAAATTGAGTTGAGCTAAGCAAAAGTGGAGCAAAAATTAGTACAATATACTTTGGCAAAATTATTTTGAGGCCAAAATCTAAATTTGTTTTGTACCTTTTGCGCACTTTTTGTAGCAGGTGGGGGATTTTCAGGTATAGTTGGCTGAATACCATCAATGCAGAGCCAATGGGACCTGAGTGTGCATTCCAAGGGAGCTTTAGGGTTCATATTCTGCAGTAAATCATTCAGATCAACTTCTTTTTCTTCAATAAAGTGTAGTTCTCTACCACCTCCTGAGGCAAATCGGAATGGCAAAGGTTCAGATGCTTGGAAACCATATTGGGGCTAAAATTAGGGAAATTATTAAAACATTTGCACTTATCACTACAAAACCCTATTACCTCAAAGCTCTTGACTTTAAGAGCAGCATCCACATCTGAAGGCATTAATTTCGTACGCTTGGCATGGTGCATGAATTTAGCAGCATCTTGAATTATATGTTTCACTCTATATGAAAGATCCTCTGCAAGTTCTTTGGCTGCATCATCATCTGCTAAAAAACCTATACCTATAAAATTAAAAATTGGTTCATTAAAATACAACTCATTCATTTAATCAGGTTTTATGATACAGAGATTGTAGAATGCAATATGTGACTTCTATGCGATTCCACGTATATGGTATTTTTTGCTGCTTACCTATACTTTCTGCTATCACCTTAACCGATTCTATAGAGAAATTGGTGCCATATAGGTCGTGTTCAGTTAATTTGGACATATTTTACAGTAGTTAAAACCGGTAAGACCTAAAGCAAGATCCTACAATAATTATGTTCAGTCTGAAGCACTGTGAATAAGAATGTACGTGTCACAGAATCTTTTGGTGGAGCTCCGAGGCCCTCACGATGCTATAGATAGACAGTCGCACAGCGATTTCGATTAAAAAACAAATAATTAGTATGATCACAACATCTACAAACCAATCAATCAACATGATCAACAACATAACCAAAATATTTTGGAACTGTCATAAATGTCAATCATGGAGTACTGAAAGAAGAAGGCAAGGATGAATAACAAAAAGAAGTAGCTATTATAGGTATCATACAAAAAGTATTCATATAATAACAATAGATTTCAAAACAACATTTTTTCGCTAGAACACATCTATTTGCCAAATCCAACAATTTCATTATAATCTATGATTTAACACTAACGTAGATTCTATGAGTTCTAACAAAGCATCGCCTAAAAATCAAATAAGAGGAAATTAAAACTATACAGGGTGTTCAAACCCTACCGACGTTGGCAATAGTGAATCGTGTGTAAATCTAGTAAAACTAGCGTTTTGTTTTTTGCATGCAAATGAACTTTTCTAAATAAAAGAGCTGTTAGCAAGTACGAAATGAATCTGTAGAGTACAAAAAACCAAAACAAAATACAGCTCTGGCTACCTGACTTTGACGGATCCGTCAAAATTATGTATCTTGTGCCGATATGGGGAATTTTGAAACATTACTAGATAACTAGCTGTCATTGTTCCGTGATGGATACTCGTGAAATACGGTGTACTGACTTCGACGATAACTTGACCATAACATGACCATAACCATCAAGGTCATTTAGAGGTCAACTTGGACATTTTAAATGGGACCATATCTTTTACCCACCGATAGGCAGAGCGAAAATCACTACTTTTTTGAAACTGAAACTGACATTCAAGGTCAACCTTGAAAATCAAATTGGACCTGTGTAGTGTGTAGTTTATAATCCTCATGTCTGTACAAAAGATAAATAACCTTGTGATTAATTGATCTATGAGTCACGTTGTGGTCATGGTCAAAAGGTCATTTCAGATGAAGAATTTTCTGCTCTGCATCGATAGGATAAAAACATACAGTTGAACAACTGAAGAGTGAGGGGTGGGATACGTCTAGGTTCTTGGGAAAAAATGTCAAACTTGGGCATCGAAGTTTTTGTATTTGTAAAAAAGCCTACTGATATGTTACCTGCAGCAGTAAATATGTTTTTCAGTAGTGCAGACGCAAAGTCTTGAAGTCAATATAGTCAGAAGGCAGCTTAACACCAGGCCAAGTTTCTTCTGTTGGATTACCAAACACTGAGAAAATCTTTGTTAGTTGATCCAAATCGGACTCTCTTAGAAACAGTCTCAACACAAGATCTACTAAAAAACAGCCTCCCTGAAAATTAATTAGCAGCAGCCCAACATTTTGCTTTTAGAAAATGATCTATTTATTACTAACTGCCCATATGTCAATACATGTCCCATATATTGTTTAGCTCCATATATAACGGCTCTGGAGCTCTATACCATCTTATTGTAACTACTTGATGGGTATTCACTCTATTTGGTGATCCATATAGCTTAACGAGGCCAAAATCCCCTATCTTTAGAACTCCAGCAGAATTGAGTAACTTGTTTGGTTTTAGATCTCTATTCAATATCCATAGTTGCGAAATGCAGGTACTTCAGCCCTCGCGGTAAAATTGTTGGTGCATTCCATTATACTCATCGATTAACGTATTTTACCAAAAGATACCCAACCTAATACTATATTCTAGCGTTCGGAAAATGATCCGAGATGAAATATGAGACAGCGTATCATTGTCACCTTAGGGAATTTGACACAGCTATATGTTTCCCCTCTCAATACTAAATACTTAGTTTGAAATCTACTTCGAAAAGGTTAGTATCTCAATATCTCATAGAACATAGATGAAGATGTAGAAAACTATTACTGTGACTATTATATTAGCATGTATTTTGCTTCAGTGCCACCTATATGAGACACTAACCTTTTGAAAGTCGATCTCTGATTAGTGCTGACATATTACTCGTCGTTGCTTCTCAAGGCGGTCGAGGACCTTTGCATTTAGGTGGTGCTGACATGTGAAGAGGAAAGCAGATATGTCACAAATTCAAATTTTGGATGCAGGAGCATATACTATTAGGTCAACTATCTTCAGGTAGAATATATTAATCAGTGGTACTTATACTTGGCAATAATTATTAAGTAGTTTGATCGGAAAGCTTAATGTCATGTTTATATAAAGAAAATCTTTAAAAGGAAAATGAAGTCTGATTTTGATTTTGGCGGGGCAATTACTGCAATTCTACTTGGCAACATTGCTGTCATGATGGAAACTGGGAATGTTCAAATACAGCAGAAGGGTGGGCATCAAATATATCTAGTTAAAATATATACCCTATTATTCCACGAATATACATAACAGTAGAATGACAGCCGATTATCTAGTAATATCTCAAAATTCTCCATATATCGGCACAGGACACATAATTCTGACGGATCCGTCAACGTCAGAGCCGTATTTTGTTTTGGTTTTTTGTAAGCTAGATTCATTTTGTACTTGCTAACAGCTCTTTTATTAGAAAAGCTCATTTGCACAAAACGCTACAAAACAAGTTTTATTAGATTTACACCAGATTCATTATCGCCAACGTCGCAGACTAACACAAAAATGTCACTTGTTGTTCAGCTGTTCACCTCAGTAGACGTCAAGGTGTGATAGATGCTCGTGAAATAGAGGGTTGGCGCACTATCATAAAACAGGGGGGCATTTATTATACAGGTTGTGTCAAAAAAGGAAAACAAAAACCAAACAGCGCAATAAAATATAACAGAAAACTGTAATAAAAAAAAAATGATTATAAAAACCAATACAATATTACAAATAACTGTCAAACAACAGAGCATTTATCACGCAGTCATATTAAAAAAATATCACAGGAAATTAAAAAATAAAAAGCATATGACTAAAGGCTATTTCTGTTTTGCATAAAAAAATTGAAGTTTTTGAGTTACTTAAACTTAGTTACTGTCTGTATCAGATTCTTCTGGTTGCACTTCCGTTCTCTCTATACTATATAAATTATTTTTGTATTTTTTAAAATGTTTTTCACCAAACTCGAAGTCTAAAAAGCAACATTTTTTTGTATTGTATCCAGTTTGATAACTATCGCGAACAAAGTTGAAGGTAAAATACGATTCCTTTTCTTTGTTTTGATTATCTCCGTATATGAGAATGTCCACTCGACATCTGCATTAACCATGTGGCAAATGTTAAAATTATTAGACATACTTTGGAAATACACTTCACAGGTTGTTTTCCACCTACTACCATCTATACGCGTCTCCGTTGAATAAGAATTATTACAGACCGGTGGTTACCACGGTCGATTGGAAAGATATCTGTATTTAGATTTGGTTACTAACTGCACTCATTTTTTTTCTTCTGGTAAAAATATCCATCATGTGTACCTAAATTGCAAAATTCCGCTACTTTTAACAAAAAATCCAATTCCGCCGCTACCACTTGAAAATTCCGCTACCAGTAGCGGAATTCCGCTACTTCTGGCAACACTGTCCACCAATCATTACATAAATAGTGTGGTTTAACGATCAGGTGTGCCACTATTTCTTATTTCTTTATTCATTGGTTGATCTACCTTAATCTGTCCTGTCATCGTGTAATCCCCATCGAAGTCGAAGAGGTTAGTTTTAGTTGTTGGTTGTTGAGCAACAGATCTTTGATGTTGGGCTTACACAATGAGGTCTTTCACTTTCACCAAGAACATTTTTCCCTGTTTTTCGGATAAATTTTCTTGAGAACACTGTCGAGGGAAAATGGATAAGCCTCGACCGTGCGGGTGCAAGGGGCGCAGAACCTGCATTTTATGCGAAAAGGAATACAACATATCTCCAGAGAACACTCATTTGAACTTGGAGAATGGTTCGTACATGTACTGCCCTTGGTGCAAGAAGGCTTGGCCTGGCTGGGATTTGAACGAGTACAAGCGTCACCCTGATCACACCGGAAACCCGTTGCATTTCCCTGGAATCTTGATTGATCTAGATTTCCTTTCAAAGACGGAAGAACTGGAACTCGCTTCTAGCCTTGATAATTTGCCATGGGACTCATCACAGAGTGGGCGCAGGAAACAAAACTTTGGGCCAAAATGTAATTTTAAAAAACGAAAACTAAGACTGGGTGATTTCAAGGGCTTTCCAGAAACAACAAAGTTTGTCCAAGAAAAATTTGAAAAAATTCCCATCATGAAAGGATTTCAAACAATAGAACAGTGTTCCTTAGAGTATACTCCTGAAAGAGGTGCCTCAATAGATCCGCATATTGATGACTGTTGGATTTGGGGTGAAAGAATAGTGACTGTTAACTTACTTTCAGATTCTGTACTCACAATGAGTTACAATCAAAGGAACCAACGACTTACCTGTAGGAAGTTTGTTCCAGATTATATGAGCTATACTCGTCCAATTAGATCACACACGTAGTAACACCATTTATGCTTTGTCGAGCACAACATTTTTATACAAACAAAATACCTATCTATCTTGCGTTTCTTATCGGCCCAGGCATATGAATCATTACACTGTTGAAGTCGAACTTCAAAAGAGTAATTACCCGGGAAGGGTTCAGGGTGGGAATCTAATTGGACGAGTATAGCTCATATAATCTGGAACAAACTTCCTACAGGTAAGTCGTTGGTTCCTTTGATTATACTTCGCTATACTCGTCCAATTAGATCACACACGTAGTTATTGAAAGTAATAATTACTCTTTTGGAACTCTTGGTATTGCAAATAAATAATAATCAATGAGATCACTAATAGAACCACTTTTTATTGCAAAACTTATTTTAATTCAAACCATATGTATTCAAATACTTTTAATACTACTAATATAACATTCTTATTATATATATAGGAAAAAAAAAAAATGCCTTAATGTAAGGCCTATATCCCTAACTATATACTAGCTTTTATTCATTAACATAGACTCCAAAAAATTTAATTCACTTTGCAGAGGTCTGTTATAGAACCTAGCAAATACTTCTGACTTTTTCGTCCAACCAGCTAAATTCTTAATACTATCAATGTTCATTCCCGCTCTAGCAGCCGCTGACGTTGTTGCATGTCTGACACTATGGCTTTTAAATTGGTCAGTATTTATACCGCTGTTTTTCATTACATCTTTTGTCCAGCGACTTATAGATTGCGGAGATGCTATATGAACAGGATTCCGATAGGTTAAAATTAAATATTCTTCGTTTCCCCTAATTGGTTGAGTTATTTCCAAATACCTAATTAATGTTTTTACAACACATAAATCAGGACGTTCGATAAATATATCAAATTTTAGCACTGGCTGTTGACGATTATAATTTGATGTTTTTAGCATATCGGTAATATAAATATCTATACCGATCTCCCTATGTACTATATTTTTAACTTTTCTAAGTGACAAGGTCATTTACCATTTTTCAATATAATCCAATACTACTATAGGATCCCAGGTAATATTATATTTAGGAAAACTAGGTTTTTCCCGAAAGGCACCTTTCAAAAAACGCTTAGTTAATTGCTCATCTGTAGATGAGATATTCAAAATTAAAGATAAGGCAGACTTATGAGCATTTAATGTGGCAAAAGAAATATCTGTCTCAAGGAGAAGGCTTAAAAAGGAGATAATATGACCAACACTTGCGACGTATGGTCTCAGTCTATTTTCCTTACAGTAAACCCACCATTTACGGAGAGTACCACTATATTGCCTCAATGTAGATTCACTTAATGATTTAATCATTAATGGTATAGCTTCTTCAGGAACTTCTTTTTCTACAAAGGATCCCCGGATAATATCGACGCCACTAGGGGTATGTTCTTCCAAAATGGATGGCTGGTTCTAAATGGAGATAAAAGTAAGTTTTTATTGGGTTTAAAAATTAAGGGTTTTGTTGACGAAAGTCTTAGAAACAAAGAAAACCATGATTGATTGGGCCAGTAGGGAACTACAAGTATTCCTTTAGATTTATCTTTAATTAGCTTATTCAAAACCCGTCCAATTATGGGAAAAGGAGGAAACGCGTAAAATTTCCAGGATTTATCCCACTTAATTGTAAATGCATCAGATGTTAAGGCTCCTGGATCTTTCAACCATGAAATATATGTATTACATTTAGCATTTATCCTAGACGCAAACAAATCGATATTAGGCTTACCAAACTGTTTTACTATTTTAGAAAAATTCTTACTATTTAACGAATATTCCATCTCAATATTTAAAATTCTCGATTGTTCATCAGCAATTATATTATCTTTGGATGGTATATATGAAGCATAGAGCATTATTTCCCGTTTTTCGCACCATAGCCATATTTGTCTACTTAGATTACTCAATTTCTCAAATTGTATGCCTCCCATTTTATTTATATAGGCTATGGCCGTTTTATTGTCTACACGCAGAAGAATGTTACAGTTTTTTGACTCTGAAGCAAAACACTGCAATGCATAATGAATTGCCAAAAGTTCGAGAAAATTAATGTGATGTTTCATATCTTCTTGATCCCAAAACCCATGGGTAACTTCTGTATTACATGCAGCCCCCCATCCCGTTTTGGAAGCGTCTGTATAAATTTCGTAAGCATATTCTTTACTACCCAAATCATTAAAAGATGTGTCTATTGTCTGTTTCCACCACAGTAGTTCCCTACAAATAATCTTTGATACTATAATTTTAGAATTATAACTTCTAAATCTCTTTAAACTCAAAAATTTTGCTCGTTCTAATCTGTTAATATGCAACCATCCGTATTGTACAACCGGACAAGCTGAAACTAACAATCCAATAATTCTTGATAACTCTCTTATTTTACATGTTCTCTTCCTAACAAAAGTATTAATTGCATTTAAAATTGCCTGTTTTTTATGTTTGGGAAGATAAAATGTCATGTTCTTACTATTGTAAACATATCCTAAATATTCACAAACTTGACTCGGGACAATTTTTGATTTTTTAAAGTTTATTAAAAAACCCAATTTTCTCAAAGTGGACAACACTATAGCTATACTCTTATCTACTTCACTTTTAGTTTTTCCTAGCAGTAAAATATCATCCAAGTAAATTATACCCAGGATTCCGAGTTGCCTAAAATAATTAAATATTGGTTTTAAAAGCTTAGTGAAAACATAGGGTGCCGTAGATAAACCCATAGGCAAGCAATTAAATTCAAACAGTTTTTCCGCAAATTTAAATCTAAGAAATTTCTTATCTGTATTATTTATTGGTATCATATAATAGGCATCTTTTAAATCGATTGTAGCCATGTAGATATTTCGAGAAATTAAATCTTTAACAGATTTATAATTATCCAATTTGAAATGAGGTGCTTTCAAGAACTTA
The DNA here is from genome assembly GCA_963669975.1 of Acanthoscelides obtectus. Classification (NCBI taxonomy): domain Eukaryota; kingdom Metazoa; phylum Arthropoda; class Insecta; order Coleoptera; family Chrysomelidae; genus Acanthoscelides; species Acanthoscelides obtectus. The sequence goes on along the minus strand of CAVLJG010000003.1, from coordinate 89,240,431 downwards.
TTGAGATACTTTAGATTTAATATAAAACGTTTTGTTTTGTCGGCTTTTGGTATAAGAAAATAGGGAGATAAAATTTGGTTCTCTACTGGTTGACATTGACTGATTACTCCCTTGTTCACTAAATCCAAGATGGCAGCGGAATAGTGTCTTATCTCATCTTCCTGCATTTTCTTTGGAAGATAACTATATTGAAAAGGATTTTTGAAAAATGGCATCTTATATCCCTTGACCCACGACAAAATGGTCTTATCCTGAGTAAATTGCAGCCAATTTGCCATATAATGTTTTATTCTGCCAGCATATACACTGGTACCCACCTCTATTTCTGGTAATTGCGTCTCTGGTACACTTTGTCGTGGCGATCCTTCCCTTGAGCCCGGTCTCTTCCTTGAGGGCGACCTTTCATTCTTCCTTTGTGGAAGTGAGGCTGGTAGTTTAAAGATACCGAAGGTCTCTTCATGAGGTTACCTCTGAAGGACTTATCAGGAAAAACGTTATTTGAGGTAGATGGCAGCTGTCTTGACGAAGATGGATGAGCATTCTTCATTTCTTTCCCCGTTCTCCATTGGGCCTTAACCTCTTTGAATTTATCGGCAAAATTTTTACCACACAAAAATTCGTCAGGTTTACTTTCTCTGACGATTTTCTTCACTGTAGAGTTTAAGTGCCCTTCTACGTGATATTTCCGGTTTGTGGACATCATGTGGAAAACGCCACACAAAATTTTGCCAGCGTCCACCACACTTGGGTAACATTTTGGATTTAAAAACCATCGAGGCTGCATCCGGTGCTGCTACATCTTCTTTCAACATACCATCAATTACCCCTGCGATGGCAGCCAGTGCTACGCCCACATGCTTCTGAATAGTAGAAACATATTTGTCCTCTTTTTTGACAGGATCGCCTAAGGTTGCTTCCAATTCCGGGTTCAACAAAGGGGCTCGTAAGTAAGGAATATTTTTGGGAATCAGGTATTTTTTGTCCAACTCCTCCTTGTCCGATTTCTCTAAACCTAATGTCACGTACTTGGTCCATCGATCAGCCAGAGATTTGTGAACCTCGCTTCCTAATACTGGCTCACTTCCCGACGGAATTTCGCCCAGGAGTCTGAGAATTTCCGGATTTTCATCTTGAGATTGTTCTTCAACTACAGGAGGAGACCTCTCTGCCTCATTGATTATGACTTCTGGCTCTAAATGTGTATACGTTTGTCCCGTACTATATACACTGCTTATACTTCCTGATGAATCAGAATCCGAGCTGGATTCACCTAAAAAATATATACAGTCCTCCCTACTTGCGCATGCAATATCCTTAACATATTCTGTAGAATATGTCCTGGGTTTAACGGTTTTACCCTATTTATACGTTTTTCACGTTATGTGAAAACTGCAAAAGGCTTTAACGGTTCTAGCCCATTCTTAATACATTAGGTTTAACGATTTTACCTAAAAACAACTTACTAGTGCTCTTACACCTCGCCGACTTTTCTTGTCAATTTTCTCTAAACTCTTAATTAGTTTCCGCCGTTTTCTCTCCAATCTTGCAGCATCACTACTTGTTTTTCGCTTCGGCATTTCACGAATTTCCACCAAAATGTAAATAAACCGGTCCGTACTCGACGAAGCACAACAGTGTAATGATTCATATGCCTGGGCCGATAAGAAACGCAAGATAGATAGGTATTTTGTTTGTATAAAAATGTTGTGCTCGACAAAGCATAAATGGTGTTACTACGTGTGTGATCTAATTGGACGAGTATAGCGAAGTATAATGATAAACCTACAAGGTATAATCTAGATTGTGTAGAAACTTATCCTGCTGTACTTGATGGACATGGTGAACTTAGTGATAGCAATGAGCCATTTAAAGTAAGACCATTGAATGGTCAAATTTCATTTCCAATAATAAGGATTCCAATGCCTTGTAGATCATTACTAGTTATGTATGGGTCAGCTAGGTATAATTGGGAGCATCGTATCTTGAGGGAAGATGTTAAAATGAGGAGAGTTTGTTTGGCTTATAGGGAATTTACACCACCATATTTGAAAGATGATAAATCTAAAGACGTTTTGTTGGAAGCTAAAAACTTTTGGTAATAATATCAAATTTTAGATCATTAAAAAAATATAATACTAGTATAAAGTGAAGATTTCATTCTGAAATACTTAATTTTTTTGTGCATATAAAAGGACCTATGTCAAATGATAAGAAAGTTCTCACATTATGAATGTATTTTTATTTCATATCTCCAAGTTCAAAAACATACATTTAACATGTTCACTATGAGGATTAACAGGTCTTAGTTTTCTATTTTTGATAGTTCCAAGATATCTGTATAATAGATCATATTAGATATACTATATTTTTTTTAAGGAGTTTTTGCAATCAACTGTTTATATTATCCAAGAGAAGTGTATGGAACTATTTGCTACCATTTTTTCTTTACACTCTGATGGCCATATTATAACTGACACAAATATTCTAATGTCATGTCAGTCATAAGGACTGACATTACATAGCTATATCCACTTCTTATTTAGCACGAGTTGAGTTTTGCATTAATTATATCAGGTTTGCATGAAAATGAAGTGAAATATTTATATTGTTGAGTTTTGTAGGCAAGCATTCAATGTGTAAAGATGAAAGAAAATAAAAACGGTATTCTGAAATACAGAAATAAAAGTTGAATGAAAACATTTATTCTCATTTTATTCTATACATAATATCAAGTAAAAATAATTTATATAAGATCCTAAATGCTTAATCTTCATATACCCAGCAGTCATTGGCAGGTGACCAGGCAACAACTTCCTTCTCTGTGAACCACAGACCAATTTCCTTCTTTGCAGACTCCACAGAGTCAGATCCATGGCAAATGTTGCGACCCATCTGGATGCAAAGATCTCCTCTTATTGTACCTGGGGCACTGTCAGCAGGGTTTGTAGCACCTAGCATCACTCTTCCAGTTTTAACAACATTCAGGCCCTCCCATACCATAGGAACAACTGGGCCTGAGGCCATGTATTTAACTAAGGCTGGGAAGAATGGCTTGTCTGACAAGTCAGCATAGTGCTTCTTCAGAAGGTCTTCAGTGGGCTGTAGAAAGAACGATTATTTGTATTAGCATGGAATAATTTTTATATGGTTACTTCAATTTTCTTCATAGAAACGTGTCAAAAAGCCAAGCAACCAACAGGAGATTTATTTAGAGGTACAGCAAATATGAAAACCACTTTGTCAGGTCAACTTTAATAATGAAGAAAAGAACAACACTTGACATTCAGTTTCTGAACATCATTTCTTTCATGATGAATATCTAACGTTCCCCGATCATGTCACAAAAGTCGTTCAGAACTCTTATGCAAAAGTTAAAACACTTTACAGTTATAAAGCTATTCTCTCTCTTCATTTAATGACACTAGTCCAGTCCACGCTATGCTGATGACAAAAACAAAGCTATTCCTTAATAGTAAGCTTAGTTTGAGGTGTGAACAGCATTGTGTTAACTTACAATTTGTGGGTTACACTCTGAACTTACCTTATCATAAAACTGCCCAATTTAGGAAGTCATTTTCTTATATAACCCAATTTATACAATAGATTTCCATCAAGTGTGAGGACACTTGAATTTATTTTTGCAAAGAAAGTCAAGCAATACGTTTTTGAAAACATTGTTTCAATTTTTGAATAATTTTTGTCTTTGTTCTATCTGGCTGTTAATATGTATCTTGTATTAACATATTCCTCTTTTTTGTACCAAGCTTTCTTTCATTGTATTCAGTAAGAGCCTTGTTACTGTGTGTTTGTGACATTTTCTTTTAAATCTGATTTTTAAATTGTTTTTCAAGAAATTTTTTTCTTGTGTAGCCCTGTTTGGTGGTGAGGGCAGCATGTTGGCTGTTACTGTACCATGGTCAAAAGGAGAAGGATATACCACATATATATTTTGGAAAATGCAGTTGAAAAGTTTTGATGCTTCCAGTATCTCCAGAGATAAATGAACTACACATTAACATTGCCACTTTTTGATCTCTGCAAGGTGGCATAAAGAGAACCTGAATATGATTTTTCATCTCATCCCCCCTCGTCAACGTTTTGCATAGGTGAATCACTTTTAATTCTGATTTCAAATATTACAGCATGTCATACATTAAAACAAAAATTTTATTGAGTTGGCCTTGAAAGTATCATATAGTCATTTATTTCATAGTATATAAAAGATGATAACATGTTACACACTGATATAAAACTTCAAGTGCCTAACTTCATATAGTTGGTTTTAACTCATTGAATGAGGTACAACATAATATAATTCATTTATATTATCTAAGGGTAATCATGAAGACATAGGAAATGGTATAATTTAAAAAAAACTGGGAGTTGAAATGTCAGATTGAAATTCTAATTATGCCACCATGTAGAAGAGAAAAAGTGGATCTGTAATTTGTTTGAAATTTCTAGACCTTGTTTTGTTTTGGACTAGAGCCAGGAAAAACAAAAAATTACATAAGAGTAAATTTGGAAATACTTCACAAACTGTCAAAGTTCCATTTATCATATTCATCATGAGATGTGATATTTATTGACCATGCAGGGTAGCCTGGGTCTGTCATTATTGATGCATAATTTTATGCAGAAATCCTTTGATGGTACCGACCACAGTAAATACTGATCATGTGACATTCAGTTGTGGAGAACCCTATACATGAAGAATTTAATTTTTGTAAAAAATGTTAGTTTAATTTTTGCCGAGATAGGGAAAAGGGGGGGAGCAGCTGCCCACCCCTGTCCCCCCGAGGTACACCCTTGAAGTATTTCTAAATGAAGCACCCATTAAGAAGTATCAGACTAAATCTGCAGCTCCCATTTTTACTCTTTTCCCTACATGTGCTTATGCTGACATATTCCGGAAACAATGGTAAACTATAAAATAATCACCAGTAGCCGTGAGATATTCGGAATGGAAGCACAACAGTGATTCCCTTTATTTTTTAAATCCATGAAAAATGCATGTGAAATAAGGCCTATTTTTTAATTCACTGGTGGGCCACTGGTGCAAGCAATTAATCAATTTTTCTTCTTTTGATTTCCGTCTGAGCGACCGGTTGTATACCAAACTTGTGTATATAGTTTATAAACAAGTTTGGTGTACAACCGGTCACTCAGACGGAAATTTTGGTTGCACCGGTGGCTCCAACGGTGGATTAAAAAATACGCCTATAGTACCAGTGACATAGGTACCTGTATTGATTACCTTGAAAAAGAAAATAAAAGGAAAATCGTAGATTTGTCTGTGTAATAAATAATGTTTGGCATATGTAGACGTGAATTTTCCCATGCATGATATGATTTCTTCATTATCGTGAAAAAAGGCTATATCATTATCCATTAACAACATTGAAATTGCAATTATACAAAGCCCAAATTATCTTTGCCGGCAGTTTAAAAAATGAAGAGTAAGGTTAAACAAATGACGTCGATGAAGTGCCACGCCGGCTTTTTCACCCAATACAAATGTAAATACTAACCCAAACGAACTTGAGTGCGACGAGTTTAAACCCTTTCTGTTCGAATCTTTTGATGATTTCTCCAACGAGGCCCCTTTGGACACCGTCAGGTTTGATCATGATGAAACTTCTTTCTCGTGTGGCTGCCATGGCGCTTGAAAACAGAGAGAAAATTGACAAGACTGTAGCGATCATACAATCACTGTCAAAGGCAGTGTGGAAGTGGAAGAGATATTTTTAGAAAAAAGACTTGATCCGTCTTACTTAGATCGTGGATGTGGAAAGTGGAAAGACAATTCAAAACGAACAAACATTGCCTGTGCAGAAATGGAACTAAGATGTAATACAGTAGCGGCGCACAAGACGAAACCGGTAGTGCAAGTGTTATCGTTACTGAACGTAAAACAGTGTTTCCGTCATGAATGTGAAACGGGCAAAGAAACTATCGTAAATCAAATTCGTGAAAATGTCCCCTCTTCTTATACCAGTTTTACTTTGACGATAAAGCCACGGATTTCTTCATCAATTGAGTCCATGACCAAATTTTAAAAATGTAAAACAGGAATTTGACGATAAATTAAATCCATGAAGTTCTTTCTGCGTTAGAATTTCTAATTTTTGCCAAGCTGGACTTGTTTTACTATCCATTATATTGTAATGTGGTGTCTATGTATAATATTCACCTCAAAATCAAAACTACAATACATACAAAAACAAAAACTCAAAATGTTTCTACGAAGAATTTGTTGTGTGGTTGACGGCATTGTTGACTGATGGATAATACATAAATTTGTCCACCGCAAAACATAATCCGTATGACCTTGAAGAAATCCATCTGAATAAATTCGTGAAGAAATTGTTGATGTAAAACGGGTATTAAACGTTCATATCTGCATGGTTTCTAATAAAATGGTAGAGTAATTCTGGGCCTATCTTGGTACTAAAATTACCTAACTAAACCTGGACTTGAATGGTGGAGACATCTGCCCCCTCTAGACGCACTTACTTTCCGCTCGTCAATTGTTACGAAGGCATTAACAGAATCGCCCAGTTTTAAAATCCCCTAAATACACTTTGCAAGCGAATTGAGTTAGCGATGCTATCTGATCGCAAAAAGTCTAAGGCCCGTATCGTTAGTCGTCCCTACAATTGTAGGGCGCGTTTATGGCCTTGATTGTCATACTCTTTCTCTCCTTCAAAAATATCTAGATTACACTTGTCCCCTGTCATCGTCAGCGCTCTCCTATTGTTAAGATATGTTTTCCTTTTAAATTGTAGGACATTTCAGGCTGATAAAACATGATAAAACTCAAAAGCAAGCACAATTTGATGCAAATAGATGTTTGTGACATAACCTCAAAATAGAGCGCTGACACGGAGAAGTAGAAAACTATGACAATCAAGGAGGCCATAAACGCGCCCTACAATTGTAGGGACGACTGACGATACGGGCCTAAGTGCCTTATCGTCAGTCGTCTCTACAATTGTAGGACACTTTTATGGCGATCTTTTTCTCATTCGGAAGGCCTGGTGTATTTCTAGATTTTTACTGTTCCGTGTCAGCGTCAGTGCTCTGCTCTCCTATTGTGAGGTTATCTTGAGAAACTTCAGGCTAATAAGATAACCTCAATATAGAGCGCTGACACGAAACAATAGGAATCTAGAAAAAAATATTCCTGCCTTTCTGAAGGATAGGAAAAACTATGAAAATCAAGAAGGCCGAAAGGGCGTCCTACAATAATCATTGCAGAAAAGACTGTCTTTTCAACTAGTTGAGGAATAATACTTTACTGCAATGCAAAAGTATTGGGAATAAAATTAAATAAGGTAGATCTAAATGTGAAAAAAGGTAAGTCATGGGAATGAATTGCAGTGTAAACATTTTGATGCCATCTGGCATATGTATTACCAAGATATTGTCACCATCAGATTCTAAAACGTAGTGTAAGAAGATGACAGCGATGGTGGAGAAAATAAATGGGAAGAACTGTGGGATAAGTGGCGTTCATGAAGCTAATATCGTTTAATGTTTTTTTTTAAGAATTATGATAGATACCTACGAATTTGTGAATATAAGAACCGTACTGGAATTAGGCAACTCAACTATCAGAGTGCTGCCCAATTTTTCTAGACATGAATCCGAAGATCACCATTGCCACCATTAAGTAATTTTTATCATTTCTCGTATCTGGACAGCCATGGAAAAGTTGACGACGCCACTGCTTATTACGTTTTACAGTGTGTTCATATTGACACAACTCTCGAAGGCCTAAGACTTCCTGTTCCTGCTGGATAATCCATTTAAAAATTATTACTACCTAACATTTTCTCAGTCTATTTGGTAATCCTATCCTATAATCTTTATGATAATTATAGATCTTTCATTTTACAATTACGAACTGTTGAAACGAACAGACTGAAGTAATTTATACATGGTGACCCAAGTATGATAACATAGTTTCTAAAATGCATACTCATAGCGTAAAATAGCAAAATTTAAGGAATATGAAATTGGGCAGTTGAACGACTAGTGACAACCAACGCCAATGCCGGAAACTCCCTCTACGTTAATTTTTGGCGCAGTATCTAACAAGTATTTTAATAATGTCAATTATAGGCACATATATTAAGCTTTTAGGTGCAACAAAAATAAATTGTAGCATTAACAAAAATAAACTGTAGCATTTTTTCTCTTTTATACTTGAACCACCACGAAGGCCTAAGGCCTAAACACCCATGGGTACCGTGGCGCTATAGGGTGATACAGGGAAAGGGGGGGGGACACCACACGGACTCTAGAGGGGGAACACGTGTGCATGCAATATGCACACATTCTGGTCGCTCCTTAGAGATCCGCCAGGTAGTACCCCCCCCGATTGACAGCCTGAGACTCTCTACCACCTGCGACAAGCGCAACATTCTTAGATTCCATAGCCAAGAGAAACATTCTTTTGGGATGGGATTCCGAGACACATAACGTCTACCACTACGCCACCGCTGCTGCATGTATCCAATAACGAATTCTTCATTCCTGAAATATACTTTGAAAAGGGTAGTCTGGTCTGATTCCGCTACTATCTCATAGATGGCGCAAGGATCTTCAATTCTTTTTTGGCCACCTGAAGATACTCAAAATAGGGATTATAATTCATTTCGTTATTATAACAATTTTAAAAATTGCGACAAGGCTTTTGTCGGTGCCATCTTAAATATTCTGCTCTTGCTTACCCATGGCCATGTCCATCACACCCGCACTGATTTGGCGTTTCTCCCATCATATGAGAATCTTTCTGCGATTACTGTTTTTCTCTCTAAGGCCCGTATCGTCAGTCGTCCCTACAATTGTAGGGCGCCTTTATGGCCTCCTTGATTGTCATAGTTTTCTACTTCTACGTGTCAGCGCTCTATTTTGAGTTTATGTAACAAACATCTATTTGCATCAAATTGTGCTTGCTTTTGAGTTATATCATGTCTTATCAGCCTGAAATTTCCTAAATTTTAAAAAGAAAACATATCTTCACAATAGGAGAGCGCTGACAGGGGACAAGTGTAATCTAGATATTTTTGAAGGAGAGAAAGAAGTATGACAATCAAGGAGGCCATAAACGCACCATACAATTGTAGGGATGACTGACGATACGGGCCTAAATTCACAAGTCTAATTGACAATGACAGAAACGATACCTATCAGGATTCAGGATGGCAGTAACGTGAAACATGTGGCATGCTTCAAACGGGACCGAACTTACTTAAAATTTGACAGCCGCCCACGGAGATTCAACTAATCATCGCTGGAATATAGGTTTTACTGTAGAGCGCCAACCTTGCCAATTTTCGTCTGCTCTTGCTCAAGGTGAATAGAGAAAAGTCTGCAAAGGTTGGAAGTCGAATTGTATGTGAGCCACCTGGTAGAACACTCACAGGACGGCAAGCAGCAGCTGAAATCTGAAGGCCACTCGAATTGATTTGATTAGGGTGATGACGTCACAACTCAGTAGTGGGGAGGAGTGAATCGAAAAATGATGCTGGGTGCGTATAACAACCAATCCATTTATTTCTTGTTTTTTTTCTTAAGAAAATACTTTGTTTATATATTTAAGGCTTATTAATCGCTATAAAGTATCTGGTATATTTTTCAACGCTTGAATATTCAGGAAATTCACTCTGGAAATTTCCATAACATCCGACCAATCACGTGCCTTGACCGAATCTGTCTATCCTTTTCTATCGGCCGAAATGTCTCGCTCTATTTTTTATGACTCGCCTTTCATGTCATGCTAGTGGCGAATCTCTCGGTTTTGATCGATACTGTTGAAAAAGACGCTTGTAAAAATTTAATTTATCGGTTATATTTAGTGCTAAGATTTCTATTTGATGAAATGCAGGGCCAACAAGTCACAGTTAACGCTCAGAACCAGATAAACGCAAACATTTCGTTAGGAAGCCCGGTGATATTGAAAATGAACGACACAATCACCATGTCTTCTGTAGGTGAGTACACTTTTCCCGACATGATTTTTACCATACAGCCAAGCATATACCTATAATTTATTTTAAAAGCTGTAAAAGGCAATATAATGCGCATTTTTCCAAATATAAAATTGCCTAGACTCGCATGTGAGGTTACACCTTTGTTCTAAACTCTAAACCTACATACAAACGTGCATGGGGTATTTAAAAATATTCATCCACAATCCGGAGAATGCGCTATGTTGTTTTTGGTTTAAAGTACCGCTTTTCTTAGTCTTTATCTTTAATAATAGCCAGGAGGTGCTCCTTAAAATGCTAGAATCTCTTGCAGAAGTATATTATTTAGAACAATTTTGGAGTGTTGCTTGTGATGTTTCTAGAGCAAGTACTGAATTTTTGGTCTGAAGTTTTCTATAGCTTATAGAGTTGCATTTAGCTAGGTAGAATTGTCATGTTGTGATTAGCTATAATTGACAACTACGAGTAGCAGTTAGCAGTAATTATTAGCTACAAATTATAGTTAGCTATAAAATTGCCAATCACAAGTTACATTTAGCTATAATATTGTTAGTTACAAGTTGCACTCAGCTGTAATTGTCAGTTATACATTGCAGTTAGCTTTTTTTGTTTACATTTGAATGTGACTTTAATGGCCTTTCCTTCATATATCTACTTATACAATTTTACTGAATTGTTCTTAGAGCCATCATCTTATTTAATATGTAAAAATGTCATAGGTAAAAAAATTGACAAATAACCTTCTTTGTTGTTATGTTCCTGGTTTCATAGAGTGTGACATTACTTCTCATGAATGTAAGGCATAGAACTTGTTCAGTCAAAGTCAAGAAAAAACAAAACCACACAACAAAGTAAACAAAATGAAGTTAGAGTCACAAAGTTAATGTGAATAAAGAGTTTACAGGTAGTTAGTTCTCAACTCTGATTTGATCCCGCCACAACAGCAAGGGGTTTTAACCTGTGTGTTGTTTAAAATAGATAGTTAAAATTTAGAGTTTGTAATGGCCATAACTTGGCAGAGATTCTATTCTGTAACTTTTTTTGAAGTTTGAGCTGCATGGGGGCTGGAGTTGCCTACCTTCTATAAAAATATAGGCTTAGGATGTCGAGTGTATGCCTTTCAAATGTCTACAAATATGATTTTTTTTAATAGGTTGAAAAATCTATTAAAATCGAATGTCCAAGAATGTAATTCCTAAAATTTAACTTTTAGCTGCTGAATTTCACAGTGTAAAACATACACCTCGTGATTGAAAGACTTTTAAATGTTTAAAACAAAAATTACGAAGATACTGTAATACATTAACCTTCACTCACAAAAAATTTTCTGATCTGCACAACTATCCTTTTTTTTGTAACAATTTCTTGGAAAAGAAAATGAAAAAATGTAAATATAATCTAAATGATTAGCTGAAAGAACCCAGCACAAATCACTTCACTGTGTATTGGGTTGCATATCCTCTACCTAATATTGGAATCTGTCAGCTTTTTCGAAAAATTAGTACTTGGCCAAGGATCATCAGACATATACTGGGTGTTCCAGATTCAACCCTCACCTTTGGGATCTCGGAAATGATAAGAGATATGAAGTCTCTTAAAATGAAGCAAAGTTGGTTATTTGGGTAACCAACAAAATATACCTTAGACAGTTTCAAAATTCAAAGTACTTCTGGAGAGAGACAAAAAAAAACAATTTTCCCAAATTCATTTTCATTTTTTCTTGACTTGTAGTGATTTCAAAACAAAAAATATTGTCACTTTTTCTCCTTCACAAGATGTCATAATTAGAATTTCAATATAATAATAATAATAATAATAATAATAAATGGCTTTATTCGAAGAGACAATGCATACAAAAATAGTGTTCAACAAAAAGGAATAATTGCTCTCGAATCTCAAGGGGGAGTTATCGACCTGCATGCTCTTCCACTCATCCCTTGCTCTATTTTAAAATAGTGATATCAACTGTTACATGACTACTACTAACTATATGAGAGCAGAAAAAAAAAGCATGAGTACAAAAAAACAAATAACACTGAAAATATAAAACTGAAAATATTCCATCATATAATCATGAGATTCATCCAAAAAAGCTAAATGTTACAGTATTATCAGCGAAGTTAATTATACTTATCTTAAAGGAATCGTCTCAGAGCTGCCTTGAATTTGCAACCTTTCATATTTTTGATTTGCTGGGGGATGGAGTTGTATAATTTATAGATGTTGTAAGAGAAGCCACGTTCGAAAAAACATGTTTGATGGAATGGAGCAGAAATATTCTGTTTCAAACGAACATTGACAGAATGAAGACTTTCTCTAAACATGACTTTTTCATACAAATATGGCAGTGACTTGCTTGACAAAATATTATGGTAGAAACATAGTGTTAATAGTTCTGAACCCTGTTTCATGTTCAACCACTGTAAATCCTTCAGCTTATGACTAACTCTGTCATATTTCCTTATGCCGAAAATGTACCTTATACATGAATTTTGAACACGCTGAATTCTAGATATTGTATCAGCATCAAAGCATGGATAATAGACAGGAGCACCATACGAAAACTGGGACAAAACCAACGTTTCGCATAGCATTCGTTTGATGTCTCTGCTAAGAAAGTGTCTATGAGGGTAAAGCAGCTTGAGTGCATAATACGCTCTTTGTATACATTTTGAAATATGCTCTTTAAATCTGAGCTTAAAATCTATTATGAGACCCAAATTTTTAACAGAATCGCAGAACGGTATTAGAACATTATCTATATGTAGCGTCATATTGTTCATTATCTCTGACCAATCTTTCCCAAAAATTATTGCTGCTGATTTTTTTGGATTCAGTGACATTGAATGATCATTAGAAGTTTTAAATAGAGCGTCAAGATCAGCATTAATTTTAAACTCCGCCATTCATTGGCCAATCATCACCAAGGAATGAAAGGCACACTTGAGTATCATCTGCATACATGTGAGGCTTACAGTATTCAAGGGATTTGGAGAGCTGACTAGTATATAGCGTGAATAATAGCGGTCCCAGTATCGAACCCTGCGGCACCACTTGATTTATTGTATGTATATGATGTTTCATATTTTGTCCTCCAGCATCAACTTCATTTTTTCTAATAGTTATATTACTTTTCTACACTGATGAATAGAGTTTATAATTCTGATTCCAAAAAGGTATAATATGATAAACCTCAGTAGATAGTCATTTGTTTCATATACCTGTATACCAGACTAGACCTCAAATTTAACATAGTAACATAGTTTGAAGACTGAGAAGAATGGAAATAAACTGAGCAGTGATCAATGTACCAAGGAGTCAGACCTTGCCTACAAAATAACGGGCAAGATTTTGAACATCTAATATGATTTACCTCTCTTATTTATGATTAGTTTGTTATGATCAATAAAATTTTCATTTCCTTTTCACCATACCTTTTTATTTCCTTCCAACAACAATTCATGGCCAACTAAGGAGATATATCACTGAATTTAGGAGTGACAACACCATTTAAATGTAGAAAACTCCAATATAGCATCCATATGAAAAAACAAAATTGGTGATGCAAGTCGAAAGAAGAAACCTCGAATTGAACATTTGACTATATCATCTTGTAGAGGAGAAAAATGAGAAACATCGTGTAACTTACTTTGAAATCCTGTCTCAAGTAAAGTTAGGAAAAATAAAAACAATTTTATCATAAATCTGGTATATGAAACAAATGATAATTCTAAGACCTACCTAGTAAATTGTTTTTTTTTTGTCTCAGGTCTGGAAATGTGAATGTATGACATGTTATACATTTTTGGAATCATGTGGCGGCCATAAGGGAAAATAAGTTTGATGCTGGAGGACAAGAGATTAAAATAATGTGATATTAAGATTCTAATTATGCCTTCTGTAAAGGAGAAAAAGTGGCAATGTTAATGTTCAATTTATTTTGAAATCCCTCGACAAAGTCATGAAAAAATTAAAGCGATCTTGTGAAAAATCGGTTTTTTTAGTCTCTTTCCGGAAGTACCTTAAATTTCGAAACTTTCCAAGTTCCATTTTGTTAGCTACTTGAATGCCCAACTTTGCATCTCTTCGTATCTCTTACTGTTTCCGAAATTACCAAATATCCGGTATACAGGCGGTAGACATACAATCTAAACTGACTGATCATGAGCTTTTTATTTCTACTAACTCCTTTTCTTATAAGGCCTTTTGGAACTGGCCCATCGCGAATACCAGGCAGGTGATTATGAAAATGCAGAAAGGCACTGCATGCAGCTGTGGAGACAGGACCAAACTAACACAGGAGTTCTGCTTCTTTTGTCCAGCATACACTTTCAGTGCCGAAGGTTGGACAAGTCAGCGCAGTTCAGCACATTGGCAATCAAGCAGAATCCTCTACTAGCAGAAGCTTATAGGTGAATTTAAAAATGCTTCTATGTTCTTTTACAGAAGTAAATATCCCCGGGCCGAAGCTTGGAAAAACAGTTTTTATTGTTGATATTTTAAAAACATTCAAGTCGAGGATTGACTGAAAGATTCGCAATTAATTAAGCACTCAAGAGTGTTCTTAACCTAAAATGCCGATTTTATCATTGATTAACATGTTCTACCTGAAAATATCAGACCAAAGAGGGATCTGAAAGGCACTATCGCCAACTGGGAACACAAAAATCAATTCAGGGTCTGAGAGTTTGGTTTTGCCACTATCTCATAGATAGCGCTAGAATCTTCATTCCCTTTTTGGCGACTCTTTTAATTGGGTACCTTCAGACATCGATTAACATTTTCCACTTGAAGTTACCCAGTTAAAGTAGGCATTAGAGAAGCGCCATCTACAGGACAGTATTATAATCAAACTGTCTCTTTTTAAAGTAGATTACTAAATTCATTTTTGTGTTCCGCTACTCTCTGCTGGCATTTGTGAGATTTCTTTTTGAGCTCTTCTGGTAGAAGATGTTGGTATTATGGAATTTGAAGCATCAATTTTTTTTTGCAGTAATCTTGGGAATGTGTATAAAGAAAGAGGGCAACTTCAAGAAGCGCTGGAGAATTACAGACATGCGGTTCGTCTGAAGCCAGATTTCATTGATGGATACATCAACTTGGCAGCAGCACTTGTGGCTGCTGGTGATATGGAGCAAGCTGTACAGGCCTACATCACAGCTTTACAATATAACCCAGTAAGTATTTTTAAGCAATACTCAAAAACAACATTGACAACAGAATATACAGGGCATCCAAGATAAGGATCCTATGCATGGGGATCTAAATACCCATGGGTGACTCAGCTTATATTAAATTAGAAAAAAGCTAAGATCTTTGGGCCATATTTACATGCTGTTGAGAAACTTCATGGCTTACTGGGATATTTTGGAAAAAGTAAAATTTGCCATATCAAAAAACAATAATTGTGGAACTTTTTCATTAGTACTTTGTAGGCTCTACATGGTGGTGTTTTTAAATTTTGTGCCTGGCATTTCGTTTTCAAGAAACCATCATCAACTTTATATAATCTCACATCAAGCATTTGTTTGCAACACCTACTTAAACAATAATAATAATAATAGTAATTTTAGTTTTCTCAAATATCTCGGTAAGCCATAGCCTTGGCATGTAAATACGCCCCAAATAATGCAACTTTTTTCCTAATTAAACCTAAGCTGTATCTCCTAAATAGTGGATAGTAGTAGATCAATAGTTTTTCATAATCCAATATCTTCATCTCATATAAATATGATGAAAGGTCGACTGAAATTAGAGTATCATGATATCAGGGAATTGTCAGAATCTTGAGAAATGTCGAAAGCCAAGAACGAAAAAGTAGATTTCTTTTTCTGTTGAGGAATTTAGAAAATATGGAATGGCAGATATAATTACAAGGGGGTTGAGGGATTTGAGGGATGATCTTTACTTGGAAGGCTGATGACATGCATAAGAATAAACAATTTTTTTTAAGGAAAATGGAGTTCGTTTCTACTACTTCTAAGGGGATTATAGCAGAAGGTTGGCCATTTTATTTGAGAATATGTTAATGATTGCTGAAATCCAATCAAGCTTTTTAATTTTTGGCATTATATACGTAGTATCCATGCTTCAAAATAACACCAAAATCAGAGCAGCATTTTCCAAGTAATAAACGGAACCCAAGGATCATCATGAGATAGCCAGAATGATGAAAATGAATGGCATGATTTTTTGTGATGGGCATGTCATGTAACATCAAAAAAACTTAATATCCGGATTATGTACTTTTTCGCGATTTCAATACTTCTAGTCAGTTGGCGTGGGATTTTCAAGCAGCACAGTATTTTTATACCAGTCAAAATATAAAGCAAGATGGTGCCCAAATTTGAACAGTGGCAATATTGCTTTCTTCAGGAATTGAAGTTCATTTGTCACCAGTTGAGCATCAAGGACATCTCTTATAAAAACAGAAAGCAGTGCTTTTATGTAGCAAACATTTGGTAATGCAATTTTGACTTTCGATTTTTATCCAATTTATTAATTTCAAGGTAAAATTTCATTGTTAAAATTTTCCTACCTACTCGCTCTGCAGCACTGGAGAAACTTGTATCCATTTTTCTGTATAGATTGCACGAATGTCACAGGCCACATGTTTTGATAACACAAGCAAGTTCATTAAAATGGTTTGCATTTAATAATTTTGGGTAATAATCTCAACACGTTCTTACTTATCAAACATAATTAATGTTTCAGATAGTGGCGATGTGAAAGGAATCTATACAGTTTTATGTTTATTTTCTAATAGTTGATTGTAGTTTGATGATGTTATTAATTTTTTGTATTTATAAGGTAAACAAAAACGGCATGTGTATTGCTTATTATAAATTTTATGCAGGGCGATAAAAACCAAATGAAATACTGATGAAAAGCAGCCTGTTACCCGCGATTTCGTACGCTTCAAACGGATACTACTATAAAACATTGATTATGGATGACGTATTGTTATGGCTCTACCTACATGTTCCCCGATAAAACGGGTACGGGGAAATATGCCTGATAGGTGCGTATAATTACTGGAATTGAAAGCCTAAAAACATACTAGCGCCAAAAAATTGAGACATACCTTCATCCCCCTCGTAACAGCTCCCAACCATCAATTTATAACCCCTACAAAAAAATTTCTGAAAATGATGACCATCAGAAAAGTTTTAGCGATTTTTATTTTTTAGTTGTTTTGCCCCTAGCTCCGCCGCCACCCTACAAAGATTTTTACTTTATTTTTTGGACGTTATATGACATCTACATTACGAAAAACCATGTCATTCATTTCCGTCGGTCTGTCTGTCTGTCTGTCCGCTAATTTTATATTCGCCTATAACTTAAGAAGTACTTCTCGGAAAGTCGGCCTAGTGGTGACGGGGAAGGAATAAAAACAAAAAATAAAAATCGCTCAAACTTCGTATTTGGCGTTTAAAAAGGTCCTGATCATTTTCAGAAATTTTTTTGTAGGGGTTGGGAGTTGGGGGTGCTAGCGGGTGTATGCATTTTTTTGATCTTGGTATATTTATACGCTCCTAACCCCGGTAATTCTGGCACCTATTATGTCCGGTTTTTCAATCTCTGGTTAACTGTCACGTCAGGTAACTATAACTTGAAAGTTAACTATCAGTTGTCTGTGAATTCATTTTTCAAGCTGTAGTTAATAATCAATAAATCGTTGATGCGTCAACGCTGCTTTTATGCCCGAATTATCGTGTTCTATGCGTTTCGTGATGTTCTTTTCTGTCTCTGTGTCTCGTGTCATCCATGAAAACTTATGGCACTGCCAGCCACACTAGTTTTGGTATTCTGGTTCGACCACAACTTTATAGTTATCCCATAAATGGTCCTCATGTTGAAGTTGATTACCACTTGATATTGAAAATTTTTTTTTGAAAGTTAGAAGACAAATTGTAGTTGGACCTTAGCCATATTTCACTCATCATAGCTCTCCCTCTTACATTTGCCTGTAAAAGTTAGAATGATGAAGGTTTTCGGTCCGCATCCTCGTGCCTATGAAAGCGAACCGTCTGCCTAACCAGCCCGTCTTATATGTATGTATTTGTACTGAAGCCCAAAAAATATAGGAAACTTGCACGAACCGAGAGATAA
The DNA here is from genome assembly GCA_963669975.1 of Acanthoscelides obtectus. Taxonomy (NCBI): domain Eukaryota; kingdom Metazoa; phylum Arthropoda; class Insecta; order Coleoptera; family Chrysomelidae; genus Acanthoscelides; species Acanthoscelides obtectus. The sequence goes on along the minus strand of CAVLJG010000003.1, from coordinate 89,222,321 downwards.
CTCGCTGCATAGATGCCGCGCAGATTTAGAAAGGGACAACGTTGCCACATGCTCGGAACTACTTGTAGGGCAGGGAAATGATGTCCATGGGACATATTGTCTCTAACTGTTGGACTGACTTAATACGTTTGATTGCTCTGTTCTACATGTCCGTAACTGAATATTTCCTCAGAGGATTTAAATTGCGCTGAACTGAGCCCTTTATGATGTGATGACGGCGTTGCGTAGGAAGTGAAGAGTCAACCCACTTGACGTCATTTTTTGACATTGGCATAGTAGAAACCTTAATGTGAAAATTTAATCAACATCCGATCGGTACTTACCAATTATTACGGTATTTCGTGATGTATAAGCCATATAACATCCAGAAATCGTATCTCATTTTCGAAATTTTTCATGATTACAATACTTCCTCGACAGTAGCGTAGGCAGTAGCAGGAGTTCTATATTTCTTTGGAAAGTATAGCAAGGATTTTTGTTGCAGGATCTCTACTGCGTTCGTAGCGATTTGGGTAACCTTTTAAAAGCATTAGGTCGATTAGATGAAGCCAAGGTAAGCACAGTTATTTTGAAAATAATCCAGATCCATTGTCCTACCCTTTTCAGCAAAATACTTCATTTTGATTGAACAGAGCAATGTTAGGACTTCATAAATTGTCCTCCACTTCAGTGTCACATTTTTTCAGTAAAATATTTGATGCCACAATCCATATTATGGAACTACGAGTATTTAAATGAAGTTGGATAGTTATCTTATTGATTCTATTCAGTGTGTTGTTTGAATTACATTTGGTCCGCTATTTTTGAAAAAGCGGTGTTGCGTAATTTTCTTTTCGTAGTGCGTTAATACTTTTTCTTTTACAGGAGTGAAATCGAAATTTGGCGCAGTGTGTGCGTAGTTTTATTCTGTAGTTAGTTTTATTCCCATTTTCGTCTGAAGAGGGCGTGACTCGTGACGTGACAAGACTTCACTGTAATTATTTTCCTTGATTTTTCAGGATTCGAGATGGCTAAAAAACACGTTACAAGAATTATATTTTTCATAATACTGTACTAAAAAAAATTTGTGTAGATGAGAAACAGTTTTGTATTTTATTTTTATTTTTTGGAATGTATTTTTTAGCTACTCTCCTTTTGACTTTCAGGTGCGCTTGCGTAGCTTTGTAATCCGAAATATTGGATACATTTTTTGGAAATAGTGGACCGAATGCTGATTATTTGTTTGAGTTGATTTCAAAATTGATTGATGTAAATTAAAGTATAGCATCTGCAATTATCCATCCTATGATAGTTGATTGCAGTTTGTTTTTCTCCCACTGTACCTATCCTTTCCTTCTATGATCTATTGATCTTATATGTGGATGCAAAAAGATATGTTACGCTTACGCGAGTCTTTTTTTATACATATACCGAGGCATCCGCTTAGGCAGAAGCCTTAATACTAGGGCACCCCAGCTGCTATGAGGAGCTTAAAAACACTTTAATCCGAGTTTTCGACTGCCGAAGTGAGAAATTCAGGTGATTTTTTCACAATCTCGATACCCTAAGTACAAAGGAGCAGTCGTTTCGGTCAGGTGCAAAGTTCGACACGGTTAGGATGGGAGACCGAAGTCAGGCGGGTCTGTCTGGCAAGCACATCGCGCGTCGGCATTATGGAGCTCTGATGAGCAAAGCCCGTTGCCGTAGCGGTAGAAAAGAGCCAGATCGCCGACGCCCCTTCGGTGCGAAAGGGTCCCGAGACTGTCCGTTAGCGAAGAGTTAACGATCTATCGGCTAGCCCTCCTCTGAACAGCATCGATCATGCAAAATGTAGTAAGGGTGGCATCACCCCAAACGTGGGCGGTACTCGAGGCTATGTCTTATCTGTGGAGAAGAGTACTCATCCCAAAACAAATTGATGAGATATACTCGTGCCAGATCAAGAGCACCGACATCAGCCTCACCATAAGACTGGGTGAGTTTACTCCACAGTTCCGTGACATAAGCTAGGACCGTAGTGCCTGTCGCTAATCAAGCCGTGACTTTCAAGGTACTCCAGAAGCTTCCGATTTATGCACCTCTCCATCACCTCACCTATAACGGAAAGCAGAGCTATAGGCCTGTAGTTGTAAGAGTCGGTCTTAGATCATTTTTTGGGATGGGGCGAAATGAGCAAGTCATATCAAAAATTAAATCGCTAGATTAGATCAGACTAAAACAATGCTCGAACTAATAATACTATACTGAGTGACAAAAAAAGGTTAACACCTACGTATGTTTATTAGAGAATTCAAGAATTTTTTGCATATCGATTAATCTTGCCATGAACAAGTGATAAAATGGTCAGGTTTTCCTGTTAAGTTGTTGTGGTGGCTGCGTGTATTGTTTGGCCTTTTTTCTTACTGCGCCCACATTGGGTGCTACCTCTCACTGCTGAACATCGCCGTAATCGTTTACTCTGGCGTAGAGAAATAATTCTATGGACCGAGAATGCAATGAGGTGGTCTTTACTGACGATTCCCGTTTCTGTCTGGGGATGCACGATGGTCGGGCAAGAGTGAGAAGGCGACGTGGTGAAAGACGTGACACACAATTTGACAGACAGCGTCACGTTCACCACACCGCGGGAGTTATGGGGTGCTATTGCTTAGGGTAGCAGATCACCACTAATTTTCGTCAGAAGCAATATGACGGCCTGACGCTATATTCAGGAAATAGTGCAGCATCATCTCGTTTCATACCTAATCACCATCCAAAACCCGATTTTTCAGTAAGACAATGCAAGACCGCATGTTGCCAGAGCATCTTTAGCCTTCATTGATCAACATCGCATCAACCGTTTACCTTGGCCACAAAAATCGCCTGTCCTATCTCCAATTGAACATGTCTGGGACATGATAGGTCGCAGGCTGTTGAATTTGCAACAGCCTCCACAGACTTTAGCAGCTCTTATTCAAGAAGTTGCAGAAGCCTGGAATTAGATACCCCAACACGATATCGATCACCTTATCAGTACGATGCCCAGGCGTGTCAATCAGTGTATAAGAAGTCGTGGATCTTCAACACATTATTAAACCAGCTTCGGCAGTCAGTTGACGAATCAAGCTGAAAATTTAATCATTTTACTAGAAAGGGACTCTAAACACATGCCAAAAAATCTTAAAATCGGATAAACATACGTAGGTGTTACCTTTTTTTGTGACTCAGTATATGACACAAGATGTAAGGTTCCAAGGACTCTTTAAGAATCGGTAATCATTTGTAGTGACTTGGTTGGTAAAATATTGGCATTTTTAAAGAAAACGTTACTTGCAGTGATCCATGTGATTCGGAAATTATTGATTTTAGCTATTTCACGTCTTATAAACTTTTCCAACACAAAAATTTTACTCCGCCTGTAAAAACCTTTGAATATGATCGTTAGTTTGCTCTCAAAGCTATAAAAAAGTAAAAATGACCTCCAAGTCTAGGAATAATTACGAGGAAGGTTGAGGGGTGACTTTTCCTTGGAAGGTTGATGTCATGTTTTAGTTTAAACAATTTTATACAAAAGGAGGGAGCCTTTTTTATTGCTTCTAATACATATACAGCATACGTTTGGACAACTTCTGGGAGAATATATCAATTAAAGGAAGAACAGACGCTGAATTGGGAAAAGCCAGCATCTGGTTTTACTGCTACAAGTTGTTGTTAAATGGTGAAAATACTAAGCCGAGAGAAATAAACATCCAAAATGACATTAAATTTTTAGGTGCGACACTTTGACCATAAGTCCCAATGGAAAAGCCACATTGATCCATAACTTTCTTAGAATATTCATTTCCCCCGCAACTTATCGCGAGAAGTGTTGCCAAATATGTTGGGATTTGTTACGTCGCATTATTCCACTCGTACATAGCATATGCAATTATTGTATGAGGCCACTTTGCTGAGGCAGCTAGCGTTGGGCTGCAGGTGGGGCTGTTAGATTGATGGCAGGGCTGAAATACAGAAATGACTGCATGTGTTTACTGAATGGAAGCTGTTGTACCAAGTCTGTATGTGTATGAGAGTTTGATGTTTACCAAGACAAAAGGAGATCTATGCCTACCTTCGAAGATGTTCATGAATATGGTATCAGAAATAAGAGAAATTTGAACCCTATATTTTGGAGAGTGAGAAGGTGCCAAGATGCTTAAATGACTTTTAGATTTGCATTAGAAATGTGTTTGTTCAAAATGCTTATTACAAAATTGTTGATATTCTAAATACTCATTTGAACGTGTTGTGATAGTTCAAAATTTGTGTCATGTACCGTGCAAGTGGCTTTCATGCTATATGATGAATTTTTTTTTCGGACAGTGTTATGACGATTGTTAATATTTTTTTTTATTTGCATGAATAAATAAAGGAATGAATTAATGAAAGAGACAGTTTTGTTATCTAAAGCCATGTACAGATATGTAGCAACACCGCGAACCGAACCAGTCAATGAACCGCAGCGCGCGCATTTTGACGAACAACATTGCAACGAACATTACCACAAACCGAACGACGTCGTGCAACCCCATCGCGCAACAAAATGACGATCCAATTTTGATGTTTGTCGTTCAGTGAAAGAATACTAGCGGAAATGGATATAGCAGTAGCAGCAGCTGCCTATATTTATATTCACTACGAATTATCCAAAAACAAGCGACGACGACGATCGAGACGATTCTGGCAAACGCAGTTATGTACCAATAGAGCACACGGTTGCGTTGATAGCGGAATTGAAATATCAACAAGTGGACAGAACAAAATTTTTACGAGGATGTCTCCGATGGACTTTGAATATCTTCTCACGTTGATTGGATCAAAAATACGAAGACAAGATACAAAGTGGAGAGCTGCCATCACAGTACAAGAACGACTTGCAGCCACGGTGCGATTTTTAGCGACCGACAGTAGTTTGCAATACATGTTTCGAATTTCAATGCAATCGATCAGCTACATCATTCAAGAAGTTTGTGGGGCATTGATCGAAGTTTTAACGGGAAACATACAAGTAAGAAAAATAATTTTACTTCTAGGTACATTACAAAATAACACATTTCTTTTAACCGTCTACTAGGCTTGAGACATACGAATCTTTTCTCTGAGCTCGCTCATTTCGTTCATCTCTCTTTAGTGAGTCGTTCGTTCGGGGTCGTTCATTTGAACGACACGATTACCGACCGGCCTCGAATCTGACGAGAGTATTGTGTTGCCTATAGTAACGACTCACTGAGTCAGAGAACAGACATCATACTATGAAAATTAAATGAAGGGTTGGGGTTACCGATATTATTGTATTTATTTAAATATTAATATTTTGGTTGAACTTGAATATAACGATTGAATACTGTCTTCCGAAAAAAGAAGGGATATGTGGTCCGGTTTTGAGGAATTACCGAATCCTGAATCAAAATGCAATTTTTGCTCTCAAATCCCATCATTTCAACGTATAATTTAATGAGAGATCTCAAAACAAAACAATTGGATTCCCTAGGTAGTGTCTGTACTGTTACCACGTTGTCAGTTCCCAGTTCAGTTGCTGCATACTGCAGACAGGCTTTGCACAATTGAACGAGCCATATTTAACAAAAGAGTCGTTCAATCATCGCTCACTTAGATGAGTCGTTCATTTTGAACGACTCCTTCGCGAACCACACATGACTATCGTCTTCACTAGCGCGGCGCGGTTCGTCGCGTGGTTCGGTTCGCGGTGTTGTTACATATCTGTACATGGCTTAAAATATGATGTATCGAAGCTGTAGACAGACTGGCTAATAAATTCTAGTTTTATGACACAATGTTCAAAAGCCTTTCATCTCAAATCAGCTTGTTCAAAGAGTTTTATTAGTTCTGCTAGATTATGAAACAAAAAAAAATGCGATACACATTTTCTTTTTGCATCTTACTATAACAACAATTTCTGATGGATTTATATAGACATAAGCAATGTTGAACTATTTTCACTAATGGTTATATTACTATGTTGGTGTCACGCGGATACAGGTCGGTGTAAAATGAAACAAACGCACACAGAGTGAGTGATTTGGTAGCATCTATAACGCATTGTTCTGTGTGTCTATCTGTCTCTCTTCAACCTGGTGTCTTCTTCTGCAACGTCACGTGATTGCGAACCGATCAGAGATGAGGCTCCAGTCAGGTAATGTACGCAAGCAGCGCCAGATGGACTCTGATATACCTCTCTCTTCCTCACATATTCAACCGGACGGTCGACTCTGTTGTTTTTAGGTATACCGAGATCGGAACGAGCGTAAGCCGGCGCGGGGCCTCTGCCGCGTAGCTTTTTAGGTCAACTACTCTGGAAGATTATCATTGTACAATCTCAGTTTTATGCTAATTGGATGATATGCCATATTATTACATATTCTAGCTGCGACCCGCGACTCCGAATGTGTTAAATTGTTACTAATATATAACATTGTTTTTGAGTGTTGCTATAATTGCATTGCCTTAGTAAATTGATAGTCAGCTTATTGTATGCTTAGGAAATTTGGTTGGTTACCAATTTTTTGAAATTAGCATTTTAAATCAAACTAAATTTCTTATTGTAAAAACTACCTCTCCGCCAAATCTTCTGTTACACAATCCATTTAAGTCTACTGTAAGCAGAAAAGTCATCTTTGCCAATTTTTAGATACATACTAGAAACTCGAAGCAGTTTCAAACTTGCAAGTGCCATTTAATCCCTTAATACGGCCTTGTTACAAAATCCGTCTCTAGTTGAAATGTCATGTCCTTACCTCCTTGCAAAAATTCAGGTTGGTGATCAAAAAAGCTTCCGAGATTTCGCGATTAATGTGTATCTTTTCGCTTTTACGTATATCTTAATTCAGCCCCATTGCAAAATCCGTTTTTAGCTGAGATTCCACGTCCCATTTCTCCTACCTCTCAACCAAATGGCATGTTCATGAGTTAGAAGTTTCTGTGATTTCGAGATTAATATGCATCTTTTTGCTTTTATCTATATTTGCCCTTAGCTCCCTTAATGCGCCCTCGTGTGGTCCTAACTGACATGTCCTGTCCGTAAACTCCCTCCCTACCAAATGTCATGTTAATAGGTCAAATAATTTTCGATATTTCGTGATTATAAACGTCTCTTTTATATATACGAGGATGGTCCGATAAGTACTGAGTATTTATTTCTTAAGATAGTCTCCTTTTAGCTCGATACACTTGACTCAACGATGCTCCAACTTCTTTAACCCGTCTGACATATACGTTTTCTGGAGGTCTGCAAAGTATACCTTAGCTGATATGGTTGAGCGAGTATCTTTCCGCATTATATTTATTATACCTCTCTCCATAATCCCCTTATTCAGCTCGTCGCAAAATTAGTCGTAGCTGACATGTTCTGTCCATAAAAATACCTCTGCAAGGTTCATGTTCATAGGTCAAATAGTGCTCGAGATAAATTTCTTTAAACTTGAAAAACTGATACGGTTGCCCATAGAAATGTTCATCCCTCTCCTCACTCATCTTGAGGATATAATTTCTGAAACTCTTGTTGATAATCATTATTTTTAAGACAAACATACTACTACTTTAGTTGGATCAATTTGAAATATTCTAAATTCTCTACAAAAAAACTTGAAAAGTGTGAATTTCACTTTACTCCCTTGGAGGGTGGAATTTACAATATTCCCTTGTAAGTGCCCATTTACACAGTATAAAAAAACCGAGCATATAAAACCCATATCTATATTACTAGCGTTAAAAAATAACAGTTTTCCCCATAGCAGCTTTCACCTCCTATTCAACCCCCTCCAGTCCTAATTTTCACAACAAAAGGTGGCATCTGTCCGTCTCCAAGGTCTAGTCTGTATATATGCTAAAATTCATTAAAATCGTTCAGCCCTTTTGGCGTGAAAAACGGAACATAGAAATATACATACCGACTTTTACATTTATAATAGTAGGGATAATATTCGGATTCGGTTTTTTGGCATAATCTGTTGCAAATGGACCATTTCTAATGAATCTGCATGTTGCTAGATCCAAACTTACTTCAAAAATTGTTTGAACATTTTTTTATACCAATTTCATGAGTTGATTTTTTTCGTCGTCGATATGTTTTTTAGTTTTTTGGTCATTTTGCTCTTTACCTTACAGTTAATATTTTTCCACATATAAGCGATACAGCATTTTAAAAACTGCAAAATATACCGTTTTCGACCCCGAAAGCAATATGAAAAAACGAACATTTTAATGTTGCCCAAGTATCTAAGCGCGCCTCAATGCATATTCGTGACTAACCAATTAAAAAAACAAAGGTTATATACAATAAAAATTACACCTAAAATGTTTTGGAATGTAATTACTAGATGTTGAAGAATATTAAGGACTTTCAACATTCAAGTTTTCGGTTTTTTCATATTGTTTCGGGGTCTAAAATAGCACGCAATTTACATTTTATAGTAACGACCCGAAAACCTAAAAAAAAACTTTGTTCGGAGCGAACAACGATTTTGGGGATTCGTGTAAAAATTTAGCTTAAACATTTTTGGACCTGACAACATGCAGATTCGTTAAAAGAGGCTGTTTTTGAATAAGATTACGCGAAAATCAGAATCAGGGTATTTTTCTGAGCGGGTGCCGAGCTACTTCCTGGATTAAAAGTGATTAGGTAATTAGCTCCAAAATAAGTAGTCAATCTATGAAAACAACAGCACAAAGTGTGGCAATACTGCTCTCCATCTGTGCCCTACTACTATTCCGCCTTGGAAAGTGATTTGTTATAAAACTTTAACAATGTTTGATAACTAAACGAATTTATTCAGTATTGCGTGAAATTTCATTTGCTAATTTTTTCAAAACAGTGTCCTTCCTGTTTAAAGCTTTCAATGCTCAAGATTATCTTTCAAAGTAGTTAATCTAAGCATAAAATGTCGCGCTTAGGCGTATCTAACTAGGTGTTTGGTGTTAGGGCTGCTTTTGCGACTTTTGGCGTAGCTCATTTCTCCTGAAGCATGGCGTAAGATTAGCATCACGAGGAATGAGGTTCTGGCTAAGAGATGTCCAAAGATTTAAAAATCATATATAAAAACTGGTGCGTGCGCAGGCTGTTATCACACAAAGTTAAAAACACTCTGTTTTAGTATTTTATATCGAGGTTCCTGAAGGTGAATTTTATAGGGCATTAAAAATTATCGGTATATTATATTGCTTTGCTCATGTATTATCGGGAAGTATCAACAATCCCTTCTAAAGTTGAAATAGTTTTAAAGTCGCGCGTAATAAGTTTAGTGTGACGCGATAGGTTTCCCTTATGCACTGTTCTTGCTGTTCGATTAAAAAAAAGTGTGTTGACTTCTACCTCACTTAGCATATTCGGGGCCGACTACGTGTTCCACAGGATCCATCTGGATCCTTCTAAAGCAGTCTTTGTGCGAAATGAATAAACCTACGCGGTGCTGGTCCAGCAAGACGATCTGAATATATTCGTGAAGCATCAACATGATCTTGAAGACACGCCAAAATAATATTAAGTCGTCAAGATGGTTACTTAAACAAGAGTTTATCTTCGATTATTGTTTCAAATTCAATTTATAGGTATAACCAGGTCGGTTTACCTACACTGCGTGCGTCGTATCGTTTCGCCGAATTTTTGCTGTCTGATAATTTAGCTTGTTTTACAGGTATGTACTATACGCTATGTAAAACAAAATCATCAACTTTGAGAACATCCGCGGTTTCTTAAAGTAGAAAATATGGCTAGTGACCACCCAGTCCCGTTTCTAATTCAAAGGCATACCTGTGTGTCCTGCTGCAGCATGTGCTAGTGCGATCTATGACTTGTAATACCTACCCGGTGTTTATTTCCCATTACCATCATAGATGACAATTGACGTCTCCTAGCCACAATACCTCCCTTCTCGCCACACTTAGAGCGTAATTGCAGGCAACCCCTATCTTTCCCCGATCCCCTAGTCTTGGAGGGGCTCCACTTGGACCGGATATTCCGACGATGCGCATGCGCGACTCCCCTTTCAGATGGCTGGCTAATCACGAGCCTCTAACGCCTCCCTCTTCCCCATTTAGGGCGTGCTACCTGAAGGCCATCGAAACGCGGCCTGACTTCGCCGTGGCCTGGAGCAACCTAGGTGCGTGTTCAACGCCCAAGGCGAGATATGGCTGGCCATACACCACTTCGAGAAAGCCGTGGGCTGGATCCGAATTTCCTGGATGCGTACATCAATCTGGGAACGTGCTGAAGGAGGCGAGGATTTTTGATCGGTGAGTGGAGTGTGATTTAGATGGGGTGGTATAGGCGTCAACACAGCTATGGTTTTTTTAATTGTTGTTTAGTGGTGCTAAATACATGATAAGGTTTGCACAAGTCGAAAAAAGGATGATACAATAAAAATACTGAAACAAACGGAACAAACAGTATAACTTATAACCCAGGATGAAATAAGAAATAGATACTATACGAGTATAGTATATCACAATTATTCTACAGTATTTACTATATTGTTCAAGTATCTTGTTCACAAGGTGCAATTTTGGGTCCACTGATATTTAATATTTGAAGACACAAGTGGATAAAGATGTCATGTAACAAAATCATTTAATGCAGAAACATTTTTTAATGGACTTTTTATTTATTGACATTTTAAATATTTTGTTTACTTAAAACGTTATTATCTTTGTTTTTGAACAAAGTAATCACAGAATGAAAGAATCACTTTTAAGGTTAGTTTAACGAAAATGTCCAAAAAAATGTTACCTGACACCTTTATCCACTTGTGTCTTCATTTGTTTGAACGATTATTCAAAATTAATAGTACTGGTAAAATAGTCCGTTTTGCGGACGACATAGTCATACTGTATAAATGTTAGGATGATTCGATATTATCCAAAATGACTTTGTAAAATTAGCAATTAACTTTGCGAAAACTCATTATCACAAAATTATTAGTGAACGCGACACTTTTAAACATAGTTATAACACCCGCACGGTATCTGTAACTTGAAAAGTGACATTATGGCCTTTTTTTGACATTATGCTGTTTTTTTGACATTTGTAGGTATGCTACAGATATAAACTTAGCACTCAGTTGTACGTGTTGCCTAACGTCATGAGGTTTGTTATCAATCTTTGGCTCTGATGTGGTATAAAATCTGGTTCTGAGATGGGATACTGGAGGTCTTAAACAGTAAGTTGTATGTGTGATAATTAATTACATTGTTCTTGTCACAAATACACTTAATTGAGATTCAAGCTAGAAATTAGTTGCCAATCCACTTTTTCTTATCCATTCTGGAAATTACATATACAAACTTGCTGAATTTCAAAATGAGACAGGTAAGAAATAATTATATTCACTGTACACTGTAGAATTACAAGCCATATATATTATGCTAACCGTAATTACACACAACGGGGGCGCGGAGATTATTTCCCGCAATTCTCCTCAGTTTTTCGTAATTTATAACTTTGACATAACCTCTCTTCAGAAAGCACAACATAAAAATAACCCATCGGGCACAGCCAATAGATATACTTCATTGCAGCATATTCAGTAATGATTTTCTCACACAGCAAATATCCTGATTTTATACACATGCAGACCAATACACATAATCATCCATATGCGATCATGCATTCAACCCCTTTATCTCAGAGATAAGAACTACAGGCAAGAACCATTTGGTCTCACAAACATATGCAACCAATAATGCGTTTAGTTTAGTTGAGTGATGCTTCCTTAGATGGACGTTCACAAACGATCCTAGTGAGCAACGTGGAATGACTGTTTGCGCCCTAAAAACTACCTAGTTTGCAAGCTGACATCTTAAAGGTTTTTTTGACGTTTTATGGGTTTTTTACATGATACCCATGCCGATATAAATACGCGCATAAAATGTTCCTAAACCCAACAAATCTGTAATGAAATGATCTCACCTTGTTTAGTTCCAAAATCGTATGATCATTACCGAATGATTTAAAACAATTACGTAATCCATTAAGATTAAAAAAAATATATATAAAAATTGAATAGTACGCTTGGAAGAAACAACATTAATGGAAGATTCTCAAATAATTCACAGTAAATATATTTTTACAAATAATATAATTTAGGTTTCTTTTTCTTGGTTTTCTGTTTTTTATTATTTCAATTCACTTACAATTGATCCATGCACAGGCACTGTCCTTTTACGGATAAATTATATTTACTCCTTTTATGTTACTTGTATTTATAGAGTAAATAAATATTTCTACTAGTATAATAATAAAAATAAGTAAAACAAAATAAAATCAATGTTACAAGAATTGCAATGGTTGAATGTAAAACATTTCGATTTTTCGGTATTTTAAATTTGCCGCGTCTTTTTCCTATTCGTAATTTTGGTAAAAAGGTTGAATGTGTCTTTCTGTAGCAGTATAGACTGTAAATAAAAATAAATATCGATATCTGAATCAAATGCATATTCCCTATTTCTGACAGTTGTGGACGGTCAAACAAGTAAGATTGACGTACACAGCTGAGCGACGTTCTTTTGATAGCTGAGTAGTCACTGGAAATCGTTTTCGTAGTAGTCGGAAACTGTCACTGTTGAAATATGTACAAAACAGGATCTCTAGGGATATGATATAAAGTTTTTGGGCGCCAAAAGTAGTTTACATGTAAGTACCATGTCTGTCCTACATTATTTTAAATGTATCCTTTCCTAGCTGTCTATATCGGGGCGGTAAGGAAACCACTGTTTTTTACTTTGTGCCATATCTATTTTTGGTAGGGCATAACTTTTGTCGTCTCCTACTTAATACCATTGATTAACAAATTCTATCTGAAGCCAATCTTTCTTCCGCTAGGCGGCGCTTTTGTAGTTCCGGGTCAAACTGTCAAAAGTAAACGGGAAATAGACATATTTGATAGAAAGATAACCTACATTTTCCCCTAACCTTAACTCCCCTCTTCCCCGATCAAAAATTAATAGCTCATCCATGCATTGTTTGTAAGTTGCCGTCGCCCAAATGCATTCGTACCGCGTTGTGCTAACGGCGCTCTTAATGCACCGAGCGTGGTTCACCTGCAAATTTACCCTATGTTGTTGACACGATCCCATGGTATAGTGGACGAAGGCTAACTTTGGAAAATCCTGTCTATCTATAGCAAAAAATCGAAGAAAGCACTGAACAAGAAAAACCTTCTACTTGATTCCAATTCAGCAGCACGTCGCGTCATGAACCTCCAGCGACTCAAAACTCCGATTCAACTTTAATTTTCTTGAGAGGCTCCCCCGGCACAAAAGCGAAACCGAACGTGACAAGTTACGAGAATGCGGCTAAACGGACCGGTTGCTTTTAAAGTAACGTCGCTATTTTACGATGAAAACACCCGGAAACGATATTTTTACTAGGTGATAACAGAGGATTTACCGATGGATTTGTTACGGCACGAATACCAAACTTTTTGTCAGAGTTGAATACAGTCTTTCCCAGTTACCATTCAAAAAATGACCAAAGTAGGTTGACTCTGCGCTTTCCACACAACGCCCTTATCAGTACATAAAAGAATAAGTTCAGCACAAACTAGACCCTCTTCTGAAAAAGAAGTCAGTCAGTAAGGTACATGCAATTAGTACATAGATTATTTCCTTTCTCTACTGGCAGTGCATCTGGAAACGTCGCCTCTTCCCGATATCTAACTCGGGCAGATCTGGCACCGTGGTAGTGCGGTCAGAGCATAGAAAACACTATGCTGTTGCGCGGAGAAATACGTGTGATTCCATGCCACAACTCATTACGGTCGGCGCACGACGCCAGCAGCAGCCGCGGCCGATGTATGCGATCCGTTTCCCGAGAATATTTTTCTGTTTTCCGGGTTAATGCACAGAGAAATTTATTGTGTGTTAAATATGTCTAATAGGTGTGTAGAATTACCAATGTTGGGAGGGTATAAATGTAGCATAACAAATTGACGTACACCCTCCCCACCCCCTTACAACCCCCACCGCGAAGTTCTTTTTGTTTGTAAAATGTTTTTCAAAAATGATCCGGATACTCCGAGACGTCAAAAAACGAAGTTTGGGCGTTTTTTATTTTTTCGTTTTTGGCCTTTTTCTCCGCCGCCACTGGATCGATTTTCATAAACTACAAGGCTTTTTGGTCCTTGACATAGTAGTAACGTTGTGTGAAAATTTCATCCAAATGCGAGAGGCACTTCTGAAGGTATAGACGGGCCAGGGATTGGCGCACAGACAGACAGACATGTTTTTTTGTTATATAACATCCAAAAAACATAATATCTCATTTTCGCGATTACAGTAGGCGTTGAAAGTAAACATAATGAATGCCAATGTGCTGCTGATGCAGAATGGCTATTCGCCTTAATGCCGTAACGTAAAATTCAAAAAGTCACCAGAGATTCTTCTTGGTATTGACGTGATATCCAGATTCCAGACGACCTGGCTAGGGAATTACCATATTAGATCAACCGACACGAATCGCAGATCGTGTTAGATCCAGTAGCGTAGTTTCAAAATGAATAGTTTTTTATACTGAAGCAGTCGCGTAGCGTATTTCTATCTAAGCGAAAACAAGGCAATAATTGAAAAAAACGAAGTATCGAAAATGAAGAATGAAAATTATTACCTATTTTAGGTATTCACGTAATCATAAAAATTAATTATTTATCAAGTATATTTAGGCAAGCAACACTCAGAGACAATGAAGTCGCAGGCTGCGCGTCTCCCATCTCTGCTTTTAACAATAAGATGTCCATGGAATCACAACTGAGCTTGCATTATCTTTACCATGGCAGACTATTAAACTTGGAAGTTTGTGGTGTGTCATTCGACGCTATTTTTAAACGGCAAAATCATATCCGTTGTATTTCGTGCTGGAAATATTATGAGCATCTGGATATGGATTATAAGAAAGAGTAGGACCTTTCATTTGATCTGTCACTATTGTTGTTTCCAGGTACACCGTGAATTGAGCATATTACTATTTTTAGCTAACATTGAAAACTATAGAAATACATTATTTACTGCCATATTATCGCAGGTAGTGACCAAGTGATATGTTTCATGAACTATTGGCATTCCTTTTAAAAAGATGTCGTCAAGGTGGTTGATTCCGGGCTTACTGAGCAACGCTGTTATGAGTTCGTAAAGGATTACGTTCGGCACAAGTTGGCCCCTCTAAGAAAAAAATTAAACGGATCTAGTTAGTCAAACTGACTTAGGCCCGTATCGTCAGTCGTCCATACAATTGTAGGGCGCCTTTATGGCCTCCTTGATTGTCATAGTTTTCTATTTTTCCATGTCAGTGCTCTATTTTGAGGTTATGTCACAAATATCTATTTGCATCAAATTGTGCTTGCTTTTGAGTTATATCATGTTTTATCAGCCTGAAATTTCCTACAATTTAAAAGGAAAACATATCTTCACAATAGGAGAGCGCTGACGCTGACACGACAAGTGTAATAGAAATTTTGAAGGAGAGAAAGGAGTATGACAATCAAGGAGGCCATAAACGCGCTCTACAATTGTAGGGACGACTGACGGTACGGGCCTTAAACGATTAAAATTTGCATATTTTCCATGTTTTTTTCCCCTCTTATGATTTTACTCCCTGAAAATATGCTCTTCGTTTTAAGGATAAATGTACGGGAAAATCTGATGAGTGAAATGTGTTAAAAGGTAATAATTTCCACTGCTGGAGCCATAGAAGTATATACTTCTGTATAACTATAAAAAAATGTATTCTCCCACACCCCCCTGCAACTCTATAATTCCCAATTTTTCAGTTCTTGAATTTTTTTCATAAATGATCAGGGTCCTCTGAAACGTCAAAAACGAAGTTTGAGCGATTTTTATTTTTTTACTTTTTCGCCGCTAGCGACGCCGCCTCTTGATCGATTTTCAAAGACTATAAAATAAAGCTTTTTCTTCCTTGGCGTAGTAGCAACTTTGTGTGAAATTTCACAAAAATCCGAACGGTACTTTAAAAGTTATAGAGGGTTCAAGGAAAATGAGAGACATGGTTTTTCGCGATTTACATGTCATATAACACCCAAAAAACAAATATCTCATTTTCGAAATTTTTCGCGATTACAATACTTCTACGTAGGAAGTAAAAAGTCTCGACTTTTCAAACAAGTTACCTCAAAAATTGTTGATAAATTTCGTTGTATGTCTGTGTCCACGCCAATGGACGGCAGATATCGATTCTTTCCCGGGGTCGTAACATTGTTATTCTGATATCTGATAGAAATTCTCCTTCAATATTTATTGCACTTAATGGACGCTGTCTCGATAACCATCAAATCAAGATTATATCGATCGACTCCATTATTTTAGAGTTACCGATAAAATCTAGAGTTTGCATGTGTAACTATGTCGATAAGAAGTATTACCATGCTCTGTGCGATATTTTTATCCATGCATGAATATAATACGTTTGAAGGCTCGTATTAATAAAAAAAAACAAAAATTAAATTGGAACATTTCAGCAAACTGAGTCCGGAAAAGTCAACGATAAAATAGTTATTTGTATTTTGAGATCGCAAAATAGTACTTTATTGCTTGATAAATGCTTTTGATAAGATTTTCTCTACAACCGCAGCAATTTACCCTTTTCGGTATTGAGTTCTGAAATTGGTAAAATTTATGAATAGATATTATTTTTTCATATTATTGTGACATGTGGCATTCTGGTAACATGGACACGTTCAATCATGGGTCCGACCAATCAGTAGCAAGCGGTTTTGTTACGTTATTGCTGTCTTTTTTATACCGAAGCAGCCGCGCAGGCAGAAGCCTAAATGCCGCGACACCGCGGCTGCTATGATGATCCAAAAGAAATTCTGTTAATCCGATTTTTGAACTGCTTAAGGTTAGTAGAACGGGAAAAGCTTCCTCTTGTAGATTGTCCACAATCTCGACACCCTCGGGACAAAGGAGCGGTCGTATCGGCCAGTACGGATGGCAAAGTTGTCATTTGCAGTCCATCCTCGGAAAACGTTAACTTTGCGTGCCCGAGAGCAAGCGATAATACGCTCTGTTTCGGTTGGTTGTAGAAAAATTGATGTTTACTACGCCCTAATATGGTCAGCTTTAACTTGATATACTTGAACTCGCACAAGATTTTATCGGATCACTCAATATAAAAATGGGTCAAGTAGGTTGACTCTGCACTTTCATGCGACACTGTCATCAGTTTAAAGTGGCATGGTCAAGCCAAACACCCATAAAACGTCAGTAGGCGCCTTTGAAACATCAAAAAATGTAGCCTGTACGATTTTATTTGGTTTTGCTTGTGAGCCCTGAACGATT
>CAVLJG010000003.1:89073312-89204523 GCA_963669975.1 Acanthoscelides obtectus | reverse complement strand
TGTAGAGATAGCCAATACTTTAGGTTTTGTATGTGCTGCATTTATCCAGGTTTTCGGTACTTTTAATGATTTAAGATAACTTCTTCTCCATAAAATAATCTCTTGGCTGACTATCAAAATACTATTTCTGACCCGTTTTCTTTACTCAAAATAAAGTTCTTTGAGAGTAAACTATAGAATGTGGTCCGTTTGAAGGTAGGTTAGTCTTCATCACTATTAACCTCCTGTAATACTTTGTTTATGGTGAGAAGCTCCTCCCTTTCAAAAAATTTATGGACTTTGCGTTTGATGGCATTTCGATCGAAGTTATCAACTGTATCCAACATCTTCGTGTAATACAGCCTCTTGTGTGGTGGAGACAATTTTTTGATTTTTGTATATTCTTTAACAATGTTGAAAATTGTCTTAGGACATAAGCCTGTTTTGTTCGCCACACGTCTTCCAATATCATGAATTTACATTTCAGGATGCTATAAAAGTTCGCTCTTATAAACGTTAAGAACAATTTCTTTTGACTGAATATTCAAATGTGCCTTCTTGCCACGTTTTCGGGGAGAAGACATTACTGAAGAGGAAGCATGGCTGAAGGAAGAAGCATTTAGAGGAATATTCTCAGTTTGATCTGCTGTATCCGTAGACGACATGCTGACGTATAAACACACGCTATGCATGCACCGAATATGACCAAACATTTCCGGCGTCGGCGTGCCGGCGATACCCCGAGCTTGAGTTGTCCTGTTGAATCCTGTACTTGTTCACAGTTTAATCGCCGAATGACCAATAGCTATTGCAACGCTTACTCGGCTGCCGCTTTGCCGCGCTGTACCTTTGTTGTGCCGAGGCGCTATTGGATTACGAATAAGGTATAGTAGTCCACCTGTACGCTATATTGGTACTTCTGTACTGTATATATTACAGGGCTCTCACTCAATCTATCAAAAACTGAGCTAATCTTCTTTACCTAGAGACTGTAGAATATTTCAATCCGCCAACCCTTCATGGTGTACCACTGACCCTGTGTCAAGAGGTAAAATACCTGGGCGTGCTGCTGGATTTTAAGATGTCATCTAAGCAGCATGTCGACGATGTCTGTGGAGCTCATGTGGCACTTGCCTCGAGTGGTCTTGATGTGTCAGACCAAATATCCTGCATTGGCTTTACACGACGGCGCTAAGATACAGGACACAGTATCGATGCGTGGCCTGGTGGCCAGTGTTGAAAAGACCCGCAAGCCAAGATTCTGGCGGCGCTGGAGATAACTGGTGCAATGAGGATAACCCCTTCCGCAGACCTTGACGTTTTTCTGGACTGCCTCGATTGAAACACTTTATAAAGCGTACGGCCTTGTCGTTAAATCTAAGGATGAACGATGAGGACACGAGTCATTCTAGCATCGGAGATCTGACGGAGAGGTATCATCTCAAATCTTTGGTAAGAGCGAACAGGGCCAAGAACACCATAAGATCAGACTTAGATGCTCAGTGCGAAGGGGAAGGAATGTCAATCAACCCGCAAAAAATGGTCATCTTACCTTTCACCAGAAAGAGAGAACTGGATGGGATTAAACCTCCAACAATATAAAGTGAAAATGTACCGTTTGCAAAACAGCAATCCTTAAGAAGGCAAGGACCTTGCTATGGAACTGCCGAAGGGTCTGTGGACAGAACTAGAGAATGAAGCCTATGCAAGTGTTTTGGTTCTATAGCATGGTTATTAGACCTATCATAACCTATGGGTCTGCAGCTTGGTGGGGCAAGGCAGCACAAAGAACTGTCCAAGCCAAACTTAGCGCAATACAGAGAGAAGCTTGTATGTTGACCACTGGTGCCTTTCGTACCACACCAACTGCAGCTATAGGAGTCCTTCTTAATTTATCCCCTTGCACATATAGAAGGACATCTTATAGATTAAATCATGTGGCAAATGGTATAATGGACAATATCACTATGGAGGAGACGGACATGCTGGTGGACTTACAATACCACCACCGTTTGGGAATGCCTTCTGATATAATACCAAAGATAACAAGATATGCTAAACCCTAATCAGTCACAATTGCACACAGGAATGAGTAGGAACTGCAAGTTAACCTGATAAGGAAATATATCTGTGCATTCACAGATGGCTCTAAGACCGAGGTAGGTGTTGGAGCTGGTATCTTCGGGCCGAAGCTAAAGATTAAAAAATCTGTTAGCCTAGGAACCTGGGCATAGATCTTCCAGGCAGAGCTATATGCTATAGAACTGGGTGCCAGAATGATCGCAGAACGTCAACTGAGTCACAGAACTATAATTATTTTTTCAGATAGTCTATCCGTGCTTAAAGCACTTGACTCCACCTATTCGGCATCGAAATTAGTGTGGAATTGTAAAGATGCTCTCGGTGGCATAGGAGAGGGAAATGAAGTCCGACTCATATGGATACCAGGGCACACAGGTCTAGTGAGAAACGAGACAGCTGACACTCTAGCAAATAGTGGGGCCTTCATAGGGCCAGAGCCAGCGATTGGGATCACAAAGAATATGGCTAAGCAAATAATCTCTGCCGATAGACAGAAAGATCCATTAATACTGGGAGGGATTAGCAGGGTTAATCCATGCTAAGGCAACTATACCAATCTTGACAAAGAAGGTAACAGACTCTTTGCTGCAGCTAAGCGGGAATAGCCTCAACGCTCTAGTAGGACTGTACACTGGTCATTGCAAATTGCGTCACCACATGAGCAGGCTGGGCATAGCGGAAGCGCTGAGTGCAGGCTGTACATGGAGGGAGATGAAACGGTCAGACTTGTATTGTGCAGATGCCGTGCTGCATTTGTCAGAATTAGGTACAACATACGTGGAGCAGAAGATCTGAAGGACATTTCTCCAAACAAGTTGATCGACTTCCTCAGGAGGTCGGAGCTACTGGGGGAAGTAACATATAAGTAGGTGTGAGCCACAATAGACCAAAGAGTCGCAGTGGAGGATCGTTATTGATGTACTCACAAGAAACCTACCTAACCTAACTTAGAATTCTCACTCATAATCTCTTCAAAGAAAGAATGGATGCATGGAGAAATAACATTTACCCCAGTGTCTCGTGTACTTCACTGATGGATCCTTCTCTAAATAGACAGGATCCAGTGGGGCGGAATTATACCTGGAAGACAAAAGCGTGCAGGAAAGCTTAGTGCTTACAACCTACACAATGATTTTGCAGGCAGAGATATTTATCACCTTGATGGTGGCATATTCGGAGAAGATTCAGCAGTGCACTGCTTTTTGTTCCTGGATACAGTCGAGTGCCGGCTAACGAGAGAACATATTGTCTGGCTAGGCTGGGGGCCCAAAGAACCTGCACAGGTCCCGAGCCTAGGCTTAGCATCAGCAGGCGACAGGTCAACTCCGCCCTGAATGAATAGGTGTATAGGAACCTGGAAATAGCGTGGTGAGAGACAGGGGTAGAGAATTGCTCAATCTTTTGGTGGGGTTTCTCACAGGCTATTGTACACTGAACAGTCACTTATCCATTTTAAAGATGAGGACAGATCCTATTTGCCTCATGTGCTGAGAGGAGGACGAAACAGGGTTCCACTTTCTGGGCTAATGCACTGAATATTGCGGTTTAAGGACTGAGATATTTAGAGCCATGGAGTTGGATGGTGAATGGTCGGACAACCTGACTTTTAGCAGAGGATCAGGAAGCTTCAACAGATTAGTGGATTTCCATGTGGAGTAGAGAATTAGTACATTCGGGGTTGGCAAAAAGGGCCTACTTTCCAGACTTCCCCTCCTCACTACTACTACAAATACATGTGCTGTTCTGCTTAAGGCATCGCGAATTTTTTCCTTTATCAATTTGCGGTGCTTCTACTTTTGGCCTGTATGTACACAAAATGTGTTTTGAAATGCACAGTGGCCGCACGCGATCCTATGACATAATTAAAGATAACACCGATGTGCATGTGCGTTGTTACAAAATCATCAGTAATATCGCGAGGACGAAGAGAGTGATTTCCTGTGGTTACTGCGATGTCTTGTTGAATATCGTACGCATAATCGTCTTTGCTGTATCGTTACGTGCAAAGTATGCGTTAGCAATAGCTGTGATAATAGTAGGGACACTGAGCGGTAAAACCAGTTTTATTTGCCACGCCACTGCCGAGAAGGTATTGCAATCGCAAAAAGTTTCGAAAATGAGCGATAATCTTTTTTGGATGATATATGACATGAACCTCGCAAAAAACCTGTCTGTCGATCTGTTGCTCTGCCTGTCGACTAATCCTTTTACAGACTATGAATTATAACAAGAAAAGTACTGCAAATTGGTGCTATAAGACTTTGGTAAGGGAACTGTTCAGCCGTAGAGCCATAAGGTGTTGTATAACTGTTACAAGATTGCTTTAGGCACCTCACTTAAGAGCAAATTATGTACTGTAGAAAGCAAATTTGCATTCCAGCCAACATTTTAGTGTTCAGGGAACAACAAGTGAGAGCTTTTACGACTGAACAGTTCTTTTACCAAAAACTTATAGCAGCACTTTGCTAGTTGGGTCATGTTTTTCAGGAAAATTTTTGTAGGGATTAAGAATTGGCCGTTGGGGATTGTAGATTTTTAGGTACGTATACAGGGTGACTTTGAAGTTGAGTCATTAATTTTCAGATAATGATTGTAGAAGGAAGATAAACCAAAATATGTGTGTAAAAATAAAAAAAAAATTAAAAAAAAATTTTACCTTGTTTTACAAAGTATCCTCCCGACAAGTATTTCAGTGCGGACCTGTATTTGATCGTGAGGTCCCCTGTGAGGTCTTAAGTCACCTGATTCACGAGCCCGTTGTACTACATTAACAAAGGCACGAGGGGTTGGTTGCACTCGATTGGGAAACCGATCCGCATAAACATGTGCCATTTTTTATTTCACACACTATTCACACGCGACTGAAACTGACTGTATGTATAACTGAACTGAATTGTAATCGTAAAAACATCGTTCCAAATTCTTTCGCTTTTTTGTTTCCGATGCGATGAACCGTTGTTGCCAAACACGAACACATGATATTATTGAGACAGGGCGGTACTCAAACTTCCAAAGGGCTATAACTTTGTTACTTTAATTTTACCAGAAAAATGGTAAAGGAAAAAAACATTTCTTTTGATCAGATCTACACACTGTTAAAATAAATGACTCAACTTCGAAGTCACCCTGTATTTACATGCTCCCAATCTCTGTCTCTGGGGTGACCAGCGTCACAGTGTCGATTTGCGCTGCCGAGTCTGACGAATGGATTGATCTAGCGGTGAAGTATGAGGGCTAAGCAACGTTGTCAGATGGACATCGATAGGAGGCTGATTTCTCTCAAAGAGCCGTTCATTTCGGCTGGTCGGAGTCCATGTCACTGAAGGCTTGATTTGACACGAATATATCTCGTCAATTGCGGCAGCTGCTGAGAAAAAGCAGGCTAGCTAAGAAGTGCTTTCCTCCACATAACCTCCTTACTCTGTACAAAGCCCAAGTAGGACCTAGCATTGAGTACTGCTCCCATCTTTGAGGTGAGGAGGGCTGTCCAACTGATCGACGACTTTTCTCTAACGGACAGTCCCGGGACCCTTCTGGGTGTCTGGCTCTCCTCTGCCGCTATGTCAACGAGCTCTTCTCCTCAGTGTTCTCCTCCAAAACGCAGCCGCGCGATGAGCCTTCCAGACAGACCCGCTTGACTGTGGCCTCCCATCCTGACCGCGTCACATCGAGAGCTAGCGAGTACGACTACTCATCTGTCCCACGTGATCACCCCTTGCGTAAAGCACGCAAGAACTTGTCAGTCACGTTGTTGCGACAACAGTCATTAGCGTTTTTCATAGACTGGAAAGTTTATCATTATGGTGACTGTCTGAACATGTAAGACTTCCGCTAGTGACATTACTCTTCGTGATTGGTATACTTTAGTGGATTGTTACGTGGTTATAACTGCGTCAATACACATATAAGCATTTGACAAAGGCTTTATTTAATTGTTATACAGTTGTTACAACATGTGAGACATGTAATAGATTTTACAAACGGCAAGAACTAAATAGACAGGCCGTTATTATGATGAGGTAATAAAATAATATAAAACTACAAAATCCTTACCGAAAAATGATGTTTCAAAAGTTGGGAATCCGAGAATTGCTTCTTGCTTTAGAACGTAGTGTTATTGTGAGACTGTTATTTTATTATCATGTGTTTTAAGCTTCTCGTACGAGGGCCATTCTTAAAGTAAGAATCGATTGCTCGTCGTGCCCGCGCATCCGCTTTGTTTACTCCCAAGTAAATCAGCAAACCCGCCGATGATGCAGTGCGCTCAGTAATTCGACAAAAAATGCTCCTGTTGAAACTGATCAGCAGCTTGTTGAATTAGGCGCTCTATTCTGCTATTCAAAACCACCAGCGGAGGATGATGCTCCCAACGGGGTCGTACTACTTCACGGTAATTCTCGGCTTAGCACCATCAGAATTTCATTGTTTTTTAACTTAAGGAATTTCTTAGTGGCGTGCGCTTGGAAACGATGGCATGTTGACAGAAACAGTTACTAATTGGCGTAACGGCCAGGCGACAACCAGACGACGAGATCCAAAAGCTGGTACCATGACTCGACAAATGTTTGAATGCTTATTTGATTATGTTTAAGAATGAAAAAATGTTCATATTTCAGATTGTGATATAATTTACGTGAATGAATAAAATTTCTCTGACTCCACTGCATAAAGGTTCTTACTTAAAAGATAAGCCTCGTACATACCTGATACTAGGCATTCAAAACGTGAATGTATGGAAGGTACTAAGACACTCTACCTATCATGATGTTTATACATTATGGTTGTGTTTGGCCTACGAAGTGATTAGCAAGATTTAATAAAAACGTCACCACTACACTCAAGCTTTCTTCTGAAAGTGTACAAAGTGCGTTTAAGAAAGAACAGTGTTCGTATTTTGCATAATTGGTGTGTTCTTTGGTAGATGACCTACAGAGTGATTAGCGAGACTGGGATATAATAAGTCTGTTTCGAAAGAAATAATGGATAAAACAGAAGGTTGCAACTACTATGAATCGCTTCTTATACTTTCGTTTCTCTTCATTATGCACAGATTACAATGGCTTATAAACAACAAGCTTTGCATTTGAAACGAAGGGATTGAGTTGGTCTTCAAGGTTGAATCGTGACCATACACAGATTGTTTTTATAATATGGGGCAAAAATTCATGGTAATCATTTGGCCTGCTGTAAGTCTATTTTGTTCTTTCACAATTTTTTGATACAGGGCGAACATGTTGAAAATAATTCCTTCTATATTCAAAATTCACATGTTAAGCTTAAAAAAGAATCCTTCAGGTAGAACGCAAGCTTCCAATCCTCTAGAGACTCTGGACGGCTGATCTTTTTCAAACACAAGAGGAGCGCAAGTAGCAGATCTCCAAACATTTTGAAGAGCATTTGTCTGTTTTGTTATTGGGTAACTATTCACGATTTGCAGGTTTCACGAAATTTTATACGAAAAACTTCAATTCATAACATAAAAAGCTCTCACAAGTCAAAATTTGATATTCTTTGTTTTAACCAACGGATAATTAGACTAGGTAGGAAAGGCAAGCCTCCGATCTCTATGTCTCCAAAATCTTAGCAGGGTGAAAGTGCGTACTACAATTGGACTTAACACAAGTTGTTTTTTGACAGTTCTGTCATTATATTAGTATTTTCAGTATTATTTTTTAAAAGTGTGAGTGATCGCGGATAATTATGTTGTTAGACGAATTCATTGGTTCAACCATTTAATACAAACCACAGAAGATATCCGTACAGATATCAGAACCTTTATTTCTCAAAGACATAATCACTTAAATAAATATTGTTTATTTAAAAAAAAATATAACAGATTTATCAAGAACAGGTAACACAGGGACACATAAATAGTTTACATACAAAAGACATGCACATAATGTACAAGAGGCACACATAGTGTGGATCACTTAAGCAGTACTGTCAGCACTGCCCAATGTGCTCAATGGCCATAGTCGTACCCACCATATCCTCCATCGTAATCATGGCTGTGGTGATGATCATGTACAGGCACTGCCACAGGTACTTTCACTGGGTACGGCACTGGTCTTTCTACGGGGTACGGTACTGGTTTTTCTACGGGGTAAGGCACAGGTCTGTCGACGGCTACCTTTACTGGGTAAGGTACAGGTTTTTCTACGGGGTACGGTACGTGTTTTTCTACGGGGTATGGTGCGGGTACAGGTACTTTAACTGGGACTGGGTATGGTTTTTCTACGGGATATGGTACGGGCCTGTCTACGGCGACTTTGACTGGGTAGGGCACTGGTCTTTCTACAGGTACCTGTAACAAAAAGGAAAGGAAATTGGTGAAGGAAATTATTTAGAAGAATGGAATTGTCATGTGGGATAGATTAAAGAAATCCACATCTTGACAAATTTGCATTTTTAATAGCTGAAACACATTATGTCATCCATTTTCCAAGAATAACGCATACTCATGTCTTACTGGCTCTTAAATGAATTTAGGATTAGACGATTTACTACCATTTCGGCTACCTCCGTTGCACTTTTATACAAACTGACAATGACAATAGGTATATTTAATTTATCCTCTGCCAGATCATAGCTGGCTTATTTTTGCGGAGGTAAATATCTAGATTTATTTGGCAGCTAGAGATTCATCAATGAGACAACCACAGGAGGAGTTTCAGATGCTGCATTGAGAAAAGTGCAGCTTGGCATCGGTTATTTGCTGATACATTGAAAGAACGCCAATCTAACCTACCGCCGACCCACAACTTATTACGCCACAGACTTGTCGCGTCAGAACTCGTTTTTGGTACTTCTTCAAGATGGAAAATTTGGAAAATACCTCATTATAATAAAAAAAAAACAAGAAAATAAGTCTAGCGCTAGCAAAAAGTGGTGAGTCAAGGTTTCTAGTCTAACTCATAGTAGAACTCTCTTCCAAAAATTCCTCCACAAAGGATCTTTCACAGATATAAAAATTCTTTCATCCGATTTTCGTTGTAAGATTCTTGTTAATGATTGCTTTTTGATTGGAATTTTCATTTGTTGCGAAACATCGGGTAAACATTCAGTAGGTGATTCACTGAACCAGGACTATTTTTTTCTTAACGATTTGAGATGTCACTGGCATTCATTTTTTCGGCAATATAGGATCTCAAAAAGCTCTACTGGAAATCAATCGGTTTTTCTCAAATAATTTTTGTACAACACTGCATAATTCAACGAAATTTTGACAGCATGGTAATTGAGGCTTCGTATGATGTCCTTAGAAAACATATAACTCATCATCATTATACTGATTCTAATATACTTCTGGTTCCGCCATTTAGAAAATATACTAATTTTGAAAACAGATTCTCGACCCGAAGTATTCATGTATCTAAAAGCTCTTTAAAAGTCCCATACAAAAAGTTGGTCAAGCAAAGTCTAAGAACTTACTCTGAATTCCTGCCCCATGCTTTAGAAAAACGTTGTATACATAGGCAATGGAAAAGAAACTGTTACATACCGGAATTTTCTTGATGACATGCACTGGGTAAGGCTGAGGCACATGAACTGGGTACGGCCTGTCGACTGGTACTTTCACTGGAACAGGTACTTCCTTGTAAACTGGATAAGGTTGAGGAACATGTACAGGTACTTTGACTGGGTATGGAACTGGTTTCTCAACTGGATAAGGCTGGGGAACTGGAACTTTCACTGGATAAGGAACGTGCTTCTCGACAGGGTAAGGTTGGGGAACAAGTACTTTGACTGGGTACGGCCTATCAACATGGACCTTGTAGGGAACATGCACGATCTTTTCAACGGGGTAGGGCTGAGGAACGGGTACGGCGACCTTCACAGGTACTCTTACTGGATAGGGAACATGCTTCTCTACAGGGTAAGGCTGCGGTACCAGTACTTTGACTGGGTAAGGGACGTGTTTGGTGACAGGATAAGGAATGTGCTTCTCAACAGGATAAGGCACTGGGATTCCTTTGACAACAGTGATGGTCTTCTCAACATGTGCGGAAGAGCCCAGATCGAAAGCTCCGTGGCTATGGTGGCCCACCAGGTAGCCTCCATCTAACCCATGGCCTCCTTGGCCCACGTGGTAGCCGTTGTCGAAGTCTCCGCCGTAGCCGTAGCCCAAACTGAGCAGCCCACGCTTTGTCTGCTTCTTGTCCTCTGATTTCTTCTCCTCGGCCTGGACGCTGTTCAGCGCCACTGCCACGAGGACTAAGAGTAAGAGGGGTCGTATCTGGAAGATAAGGAGAACCTTGTAAGATTATGCAAATACACGCCTGCAAATATGAGCAAACTTCCTTACGGATCAGGATATCTAGCAATTCAGAAAAAAGTATCGAACAATAGGAATATACAGGGTATTCTAAACGATGCGGCTTTTCTTTTCAGAAATAATTACGTTTGAAATAGCAAAGTTAACTTACAGTAAAACAGCACCGAAAATGTAAAATAAAAGATTTTAAGAAAAATACTCACTATCTATTTGGTACGGTATTTCATATACTGCCCTATCACATGTTTTGTTTGTAGTTACTGATTGACGTTTGTTTTCTTCTTCCTAAAGTCACTATATTTGGGGTTGTCTAGGTCCACTAAGACGGCTTTCGCACGACATAGACAAACCTACGCAGCTCCGATGGAAATATCGAGGACGACGTCGAGGTTCTGAATACTCAAATACACCCGCGGAGTATCAATAGGATCGTCACAGTATACTATCAAATATCAAATCGATAACTATGTTACTGCAGTAGGATTGTGCAATATCGGTTTGTTTTAGACTAGGTAAACCTACACATTGCGCGGCGCCTGATTTGGATACTGACTTAGCACCAGAAAACATCATACACTTTTTCGGAATTTAAGTTCTCGGTTATTTCAAAGCTTTGTTATATATGTTACTAGGAAAGTTTGCTTATTATTGCCTGGTCCTTCGTCTAGAGACACAAAAAATTTTGCAGAGTGACTATATTTTACTTATTGAGTTATTCATCAAAATTGAAATAGTCTTCCTCATATATTCAAGGAACTATAAAGTAAAACTACTCCAGAAGAAAGCTGTAGAACATGAAAAGTCCTTCAACCTGAGACCTTGTATCTCGAGTTTTGCTGTTGGGGTTGATTTTTATTCAAACGATTCTCCAATCTTCAAATTTAGTTTTTTCCAAACACTGCCCAACAAAAAGTATAAATCCTTGATGATGATTACAATTCTGGAGAAATTTTTGCGAAACATTATCTATTTCAGGTTAATGGTATTAATTTTCATCTAGCAAAACTTTCTGTGCCTCGAGGCAGTAGTTCCTTTCATGTACTATTAAGATGATTCCGTTGTAAAACTCGTCTATACAATTTTTCCTAGAACCAGGTCTGTTTTTGGCTAGTTAGCCAGATCTACTAGTAACGCATACATCGCAGTCTTGTCCCAGCAAAGAATTAGATGGAAAGATACGACGTGCGACAGTATCTAACCCAAAACTGAGCGCTGTATGTTTATAAGTCGGATTTTAAAAAACAAAAATAGCATATTCTTGTATCAATAACTGACTCGTCGATCCAGATGCCTCGCAAGTGTATTCAGGTGATTTTCATGAACATTTCTATTCTGAGCTGCATAAGTTTGTTTATCTCGCACAAAGGCCGCTTATAACAAAGTCAAGGTGAACTTAGACAGCCGCGAATGGTGCAAAATGAATAAGAATCTAACAAATTTGTGTTTTGGTATCAAACAGTATTTATTAGCAACTTGTGACAGAGCGGTATTGAGAATTTCTCATAAAATGAACCGAACTTTATTCACCTCTGCAAAAATCCAACATGAAGTCCTCAAGAAAATAGTAGTGTTGATGATTGGGGACAACAGAGGAAACGTCATATAGAAATCCTAATTAAACAACCTTGTAGAGGAGAAAAAGTGCACAACTTAGTTTGTAATTCTATCTCAAATAAAGTCGGAAAAACAATAAATACGATTTTGGTATATTTGGTAGAAGCATGATATTCCTTTTCTGTGGTCGGGACTTAAAGCGTGCTGTTAAGTCAAGAGCAGATTCTTTTCAAACGAGCAAATCACGATATTGTGCAGTGCTTCTAAAAAATGTTTCTTTAAGTAGATATCTAGTTTATGTAGATTTCAAAGACCTAGCACAAAACACAAACAACCTAACCCATGTTCTTAGCTGAAAGCGACGACGGTCTTATACTGAGTCGATCTGTTCCTCAGTCCGCACTTTAAAATTTGCAGCTGGAGTTCATTGACTACCTTCAAATAATAGTGACATACTTTTATTCGTTACCTGAACAGCTAATTTGAATACTAATAAGTGCTCATTCATAAATACAAACTCGTACCTGACACAACGTTACCATAATGAATGGTGTAATATTTGCAGAAAAAGTACTTCAGATCTTGACCTCATATGCTTTTTTCGAGCAGTATTGCAATAGAACTAACCTATCACAGATTTTTGTGTTGCTAAACTAGATCACCGAGGAAAAAACATCTCAATGCAAGGTAAATAGTATGCATAATTTTTAATTCTATTCACTAATTATCTATTGAAATGATGTCATTAAGAAACTGTCGCAGCGCTTAATGGGAAAAATTTAAATGCAGTATTAAAATGAGCCGGTGTGGGAAAAATACCCATCCTACTTATGGTGAATATGGTAGTATGAAAGAATGCGTTGGATTTGAAAAATGGACTGAAAAATTTTGCAATGAGATATTGCGTCGTGCTAAGACAATGCGTGTCTTGAATCTGTCATCATCGCGATTGTCTCTTAATGATGAAAAATAGAACAAATGTACTTACTATATTTGATGCAGTAATGCGGCTGCTATTACAGACATTTTGTCAATCCGCGTTTTGAACTGTCTAAGGTTATTAGAACTGAAAAAAGCCTCCTCAGGCAGATTGCTCTAGAATCTCGACGGCATCTGGACTAAGGAGCGGTCGTACCGGCCAGTTCTGGATATTCGAAGCTCAATACGGTTAGAATAAGAAGCCAAAGTCAGGTGAGTCTGTCTAACAGACTCATCGCGCGTCGCCATCATGGATGGGAGCTCTGAGGAGCAAACCCCGTTGGGATGGCGTTAGGGCAGAGCCAGATCGCCGTTAGCCCGTCGGTGAGAAAGGGTCCTGAGACTGCCTGTTAGAGAACGGTCACCGATCAGTCGGACAACCCTTTTCTGTACAGAATCGAGCATGGATAATGTATTCGGAGTGGCAGCATCCCAAGCTTGTGAGCAGTACTCGAGGCTAGCTCTTATCTAGAACTTGCACAGAGTGATGAGGTAAAAATTGCCTAGTTGCCGCGATTGACGAGATGTGTCTGTACTATGTCAAGTCCTCGATGATCTGGACTCCGACTAGCCTTAATGAACGGACCTTTGATAAAACTTGCCCATCCATCGAAACTTGATGGGCGCTATAGCGTTCCTTGTTAGTCAAGGTATAGTAATTTTGTCAGAAAGGAAGTTGCTGTTAGTATCCTTCTCTCCAGCTTAACGGCAGAAGTCGGCTTGGAACTTAGAATTCCTGCATGTACAGTGCTGTCATCAGCAAAGCTGTGGACGGGATTAATTGTACAGAACAGGAGGAAATGGAAACATTGTCGGGGCCAGGACCGATCCCTGAGGAACACTCGTGTTGGCGCTGTGGGATGAAGCGGAGAACCCGTCAATTACCACGAATTTTCCGCTGACCATTTTTGTAAGAGTCCTGGTGATCCTAAATTTTTCCAGAATCTACAATGAAGAAGAAGAAGAGAATACACGGAACCCTGATATTCTCATTGACCAACTTCAAAAAAAAAAAAAATTCCATTGCGCGAAAACAAGAATACGTACCGTGAAGACGCGAACCATATATGCTTACAACTGGATACGTGTCGACTACCGTATTTAGGCGCCAGCATTATCATCTCATCGTTGAGAGATACTGAGCATCTTAGGAATACTTCCGAAAGAGATTCAAGGGTGGTATTTCCTTGGAATGTTGATGCCATAGTTAAGAATACATAATCAGTTTCCTCTTAAATCAAAACGACAACATTGTGACGATGGAAGCTGTATGTGAACGCCCAAATACTAGATAAGACATCATCTTGAGAGGTACGTTAATCAAAACCCTAATTAAAGAACTTTTGCACGAAAGAATCGTGAACAGCCTGCACATGAATGACCTCAAAATCCAGATTCATCTAAACAAAGAACCTGCATGGACGAGACATTAAACCGACCTACCTGACATAACCTTATTCACGAAGAATCTCTGCACAGCCAGTGTGCGAACTTTCATTTTCTACGATTACGACATCCACATAGTAGTAGGTAACCGAACCGTCATTAGTTCATTTTATAGCATTTTGCGTCCGTTATTTTTACTCAAGAAGACTGAAAAATGACAGCAAGATTTCTAGGACAAAAGCTGAATCGAACAGTAATGTGAAAAGTTGATCGGGATATAAGCGTTTTCAAATGTCTATTCCAGTGAAGACACTACTTGTAGATAGTATCTAAATAGTCTTCAAATAATTCATGATGAGGTGAAGTGATTGTTTTAGTCCTCTCTAAGCAATTTGTGATGTCAAGTAAAAGAGATTCAAGTGTTTTATAGATACATATTAGAATTGTGTCTCATGGAATCTAAACTCTAAAATGATTGAACTTATTCAAATTTCTTAGAAAATGAGATTGATGCTTCGGGATAGTACTGGCTTAACATTCTTTCCTCATTCTGTTTGAGTTAGGATCATCTTTATGTGCATTTCTTATAACTATGTATACTACACGTATACAATTTTGATTCGATTCCCTTACACCTTCTGTCAATATATTTTTTCCCTTTTCTCATACATAACTTCAATAACTTGTCTCTCAGCAATGGAGTATTACTAGGACCTATATTTGCAGAGTGTTACCATGTTACTTTGGTCGTACTTTCTGCTTTAAAAATGCTGCACCCTTTTTTCGAACCATCCTGTATATTCATTACATTAGGTCAATTTTAAATTATGTGAGTAACCGAAGAAATGTGCCAAGTTGATTACGTTCATTATATTATTGCTGTTGAACATTTATAATTACAAGGTTGACTAATAGTTTGTTTATAGAATATGCAGTAGCGTTTTGCTCTAGTAAATTGAAATCAAAACAAGTTGTTTTCGTACTAGTAATTTCCTATGCATTTTTATGTGCTACACTATGGTTTTTGAATCAAACTGTTCCCATACTCAAGTTTAGATACAATTAAGATACGATTCGTTACTGCAGCCCCTATATGTGCATAACTTCAAACTTTTCTAGTAATAACTTTGAATTAGGATTGAGGGTTCCTTGAAATGAATTATGTCATATGTAAGTGGAAAGAATGCAACTTTCTTAGCTCACTATAATTATCAATTTAGAAAAATTCGGGCGAAGTCTTATTCAATTTATATTATAGGTATAATTAATGGTATGAGAAACTTTTGGCGTATTACGATATTTGAATGTGATGTATGCGGATAACCAACTAATTCCACAGAAATGCAACTTACATCGGTTCAAACTATTTTACTGTTTGGTATCTGTGCTTTTCAGGACATCTAGAAGGACCTTGAAATTCACTGTTATTATTATGAATATCACATGGTCAATTGAGTTCAGTAGTACTCCAGAGCAACTTTAGATATTAGTGATTAGAATTTGCACTTAAAAAAATCGTAATGTTCATTTTTTGTATCAGATTGTTCCAAAATAATGTGACCAAGGTGAAGCCATAACAAAAGGTTGTTGAACTCACTGATTAAATTACGATCTATAGTACAGTTTTTTAAAATAACATTAAAGTATTAATTTGATACACACAGTATCAAACTTTCGGTTGACATCGACTACACGATTCAATTTAGCTACCACTGCTTGTACATTTTGGCAGAAATCAATGATGCAAAGTGAATAACGTCCAATGCGTTAAAAAAACTGGAGTACATCTATATGTATATAAATTTTTTAGATTAGTTTATTAAAACCTTTATTCAGAACTGTCATATCTGAACACAATAGATTCAAGCTTCGATGCTGTTATTTTGATATTTGTATAATTTCTGAAGCTGAAAATTTGGAATAATAATTTATAATTTTGACTATATTCTTGTTTTGACTAGTAATACATACTTTTATAATGATTTAGATTGTAAATTGCAGAAAATATTAAGTACAGTACTTTGATACAATTTAACTAACTGATGTCTATTATGATATTAATAAATATCCTCAGAATCTTTTTTGGTATTTTCCAAGCATGTCACAGAACACAAACAACTTAGACGCAGCTTGAACCGACTTCAGTAGCACTTCCTCCAATCCAAATTGATCACGACACTATAAATCCATGTGAACAGTCCTCAGGGTCACAAAATCACATCACGTATCACAATCTGTGAACTCACCAAAGATCTCATGTCGATAATCTCAAACGGTTCTTTGGCGGTGCACCAAATGAACTGATTGCCATTTTGAGCTGCTCAATGACTTTTATAGTCGTTGTTCATGTTGGGCAAAGGAGGATGCCCCCCTTCCCCCCTTGGAGCTCCCTACTCGGCCGAGAAAGTGTTTTTTCATGGTACCACATGTGGTACCGTCTATGTCGTACCCGTGGCGGGTAGGGTGCGAAGCGTCCTTTACGTAACAGCATCGCCGACGCGCCGTGGTGATTCCAAAGTGGTACCCATGCGACGCTCCGCGCGTCAGCTGGTGATCGGGAAGGTATGTTTGTTTATTTGTATTATCTTAGTCTCTTGATTACAGACGATTATTACAGGAAAGCGGTCAAAGTCGGAGCCGCATGTTGCTATTGATTTATATGAAATGAAAAGGTATCTAAAACGTTTTAAAGACGTGACTGTTTATTTGCATTATGAGGTGCTACCTTAATCTCTTGATTGCACAAAATCTGTGAAGGGAGTTTACATTGATAAACACATGTCGTGGGAAGCACAGAGAAGTGTTACAGGAAAGTGACCAAAGTCGGTGCCGCATATTGCTATTGATTTAAAAAAGTAAATAAAAGAATCTAAAAACGTTTTGAAAGCGTATTCGTTTACTTGTAATACGAGGTACTACCTTATTCTCTCGACTACAAAGAATTGTTAGAGCAAAGTGACCAAAGCCGGTGCCGCATATCGCTATTGAATTAAAAAAAAATGAGAAGTATCTAAAAACGTTTTGAAAGCGTATTCGTTTATTTGTAATACCTGGTACTACCTTATTATCTTGATTACCCAAGAATTGTTAGAGGGAATTGACCAAAGCCGGTGCCGCATATTGCTATTGATTTCGGTGCCGAATATTGCTATTGATTTAAAAAAGATGAATGGTGTCTTAAAACGTTTTAAAGGCATGTTTGTCCAATTGTATTATCAGGTACTACCTTAGACTTTTGATTACAGAGAATTGTTGGAGGAAAGTGGCCAAAGTCGGTGCCGCATATCGCTATTGATTTAAAAAAGATGAATTGTATGTAAAAACGTTTTAAAAGTACGTTTGTCCATTTGTATTGTCAAACACTGTCTCTTGATTACAGAGCATTTTTTGAGGAAAGTGGCCAAAGTGAGATTCGCATATTGCTATCGATTCTAACATTTCAAAAATTACGTCT
Organism: Acanthoscelides obtectus; assembly: GCA_963669975.1. NCBI lineage: Eukaryota > Metazoa > Arthropoda > Insecta > Coleoptera > Chrysomelidae > Acanthoscelides > Acanthoscelides obtectus. The sequence goes on along the minus strand of CAVLJG010000003.1, from coordinate 89,186,815 downwards.
GCTCATTGCGAGGAAGCTTTAACCAATGGCGTTCAATTCCTAATTGTTTTTCTGGAAGCATTCATTCCTTCTACTTCAACACGTTTTTTTCTTAATAACCGCTCAGTAAAATACCTTTTAAAAAGAGATCATGTTATAGATATAGTAAGAGTGATGATAATGTCAGGGACAAGTTGCACAATGACTAATCCACATTTATTTATCACGATTTACTGTTCAAATTATTGCAATGAGCATCAAGTCATGTTACCTTTAGAATAGTTATTAATACCGATACATCGATACCTCCTTTTCACAACGTTAATACGAATATAAAAAAATGCATTTATGATGCTGTCGACAAAGCAATACTATGCAAAGTAGGTTCTTTCAATTACGGAGTCGATAATTCATATCGATGAGCAAGTAAAATGTCAACAACTTATTTTTCTATCATTAGCTACTTCAGCATGGACTTGATATATCGTGATTTCACTTCTACAGGTTTGCGTAACAGAAATAGGTGCAGGTAGTGCAATGCGGTGCTTGCCGATTTTGAATTAGCTTATATCTTAAGCCTTCTGCATACAAGAGGTATACAGTTTTATGGAAAAAATGTACAAATGATCAACTTTGTCAAGTTATCTTCATCGTCAAAGTAAAGGCTCACTCTTGACATTGACATTGAATTGTTGATTGTTACTGCGGCAGCGTGGTCTGTTCCAGAATTCCAAACGTCAATTGCGCATCCGAGCATTTCGAGTGGCATTTGGCGACTGCTGTCGAGCCATGATAACACATTGCTGTGTAAAATCCAGATCAACGATCTTCAGAACGTTTGTGAGGCTACGTGCAGCATAGCATACTGCGCTATAAGTATGACCTCCCAGAGAAGCTTTGCAGACATAACCTTCTCACTCCACCTGTTCAGCTGATGGTTCTCCCACTGATCGTTGGCTCTTCTCTCGCGACTTTATCGCATCTAAGGGACGTTCAAGATATGGATCTCTCTACCACTATGTCAATAGGATTTGCTCCTCAGTGCTCTCCTCCATGATGCCGCCTCGCGATGAGCCAGCTAGGCAGACCCACGTGACTTCGGCTTCCCGAACTTGGTACATCCAGAACCGGTAGTTACGACTGCTCCTTTTTCCCTAGTATTTCGAGGAAGCGAAACAATTTGCTTGAGGAGGCTTTTTTCCAGTTGTACTAACCTTAGGCAGTTTAAAAAATCGGGGTAAAAAGGTGTATCTAAGTTCCTTATAGTAGCTGCGGTGACCAGTTTTTTAGGCTTCTGTATTTAGTGTGTAAAAAAGGTATCGATCTTTACTATCTCAGATTTCGAATATATTCTAATGATGAACCAGACGAATACTTTTTAGAGCATAAAGTTTGAAGTGCGATAATTAACAGTTAGATCATACCCGTGATTGTAAATGACCACCAGACTGGTATCACATTGAAAAATTCCAACACTCATTGCTTAGAGAAAATGACTACTTCATTAGAAAAGAATTGAGTAACATTTTTTTGTAATATTCTATTGATAAATAACAATGCTTACTAATCTACTGATTGACAGAAGACTAGATAATTTAAATCAAAAGTCTAGAATTCGCTGAATGTAGATGAGTATAACATTATGTAAAACTAAATTCCTTTCTTATTTCACTAGGTCAAGGACGTATGAAGTTGCTAGCTTGGTATCTGCGAAAACAAATTTTACTAAATAGCCTAGCGTTTGATAACATTGGGCCTTATGAATAAAAATTAAGTAAGTGCTTATAAGCATAAAGCAGAGGGAATAGCAATAGCGTGCAAAAGGTATTGCTTTATTCAATATGAATAATGATTACAAATGAAACAAATGCCTCATAAAAAACGAGTAAGAGCTCGTGTCTAAAATATTGGAGGTTCATGGTTACCGAACCCAGCCTTGCATCCACACTGTGAATATGTACATTTCGTTGCACGTAGTTTGTACGTTCGATGCTGTTTTTCCCTTGCGGTGTATGTATTCATCCCCAAGTAATTTAGGTTTCTTTATCTGCACATGTTAACAGTCTAATGCTGCAGTGTAATGTAAACTAGCTTCACAGTTCTTTAACTTTCATTATAGCATGGTGACTTTTATGAAACTGAATCCAACGATTAGCCTATAGTTTGTTAGACTTCTACCTGCGCGGCTTCTTTGGTATAAGAAAAAGAACATACCTACTTTTAAACAAAAATACTAAATAGCAGCATCATTTTTCACAGGTAAATACTCGCACTAGTAAGCATATTATGGTTGGGCTTATTCATACGTTTAAGGCTAATGCTTTCATATCATGAGCATTACCCCTTAAGTTATTTACTTTGAATTTTGCAAGTTTGAGCATGCATATAATTTATTCCTGTATCTCAAGAATGAACTCTACATTTCCATTGCTGTTTCTTCTTTGGTTTGCTCCCATATTCCATGAAGATTTTGTGGGGTTTTCTGGTGTAAGCTCTAGATTAAAAATCATTTTCTGTGGAAATCGGCAGGGGTATTACGTAAGAAATCCACACGTCATTAAAATTCGGTAAAATGTCAACTTATACACTAAGTGGTCGTTAGGCGATTCCGCGTTTACTCGCTGTGAGCACCACCTCTGGATGGATAGATTAACGACCATGTTGTCTAAGAAATTGCAACTCTCATTTCGCAAAAGATGTGACGAAGATGATATGATCAAGTATTGAGATCGCATCTGGATGCTGGCGTGTATGTATTGGTCTATAGCTGTGGTCGCCAACCTTTTCAGTATGTTGAGCTACTTTGATAATTTTGGAATAAACAGTGTATGTAAGCCAACTTAAATGAAACTATACACAATTGTATGCGACATACATGCATAAAACTTTCATCTTTATGACATAAAGACTTATCACGACCCTCCATAGCTGGAGTGCCATCGGTTGTCAAGCCTACCATTTTCGATATTGGAATTTTCTCAGAAGAAACAGTATTTTTAAAAGAAGAAAAAGTCCTGCCCAGTAGTCTGCCTTTTTAGTGGGATAAATTTCAAAAGATCTTATTTAATCGCAAAATCACTAAAAACCATTCTGACGAACACGGCCATCTGAGAGGTGTCAACGACATCTGTGGATTCATCCAGCTACAGTGAAAAATAAGCACAGAAGTAATTTATTAACTGTAAAATCATTGCTCATTACTTCTACTCGTCACATCACTGTATTAGCAGAAAGTTGCATAGGTTTTATAACAGACACTATCTCGTCTTTATTTCCAAAGTTGGCAAATAATGAATCTGCAGCTTCTAAAAACGCCTGTTTTATCATTTCCCCGCCTTCATAAGGTTTCTTTTGTGTAATTATCTGGGACACCCGGTATGATGCTTCAGTTGCAGCCTTACTTTCGTAGATTGTTTTTAAAAACATTGTCTGTTGTCCAATTAACTGATTTTTTAATTGTTTCTATTTTTCCGTTCTGGTTGCAGAACGTAATGAATGATTCTTCTTAATTCGAATGTACGATATTCCCTTTTTTAGCAACGGAAACAGATGTATTATATAACAAACATACATTTTTACCTCGAACTTCAGTAAAGAAATATTGTTCTTCCCATTCCGAATGGAAATGGTATGTCTTCATCTTCTTACTACTGCTCATAATGTTTTTAATTGCAGGCCAACTCTAAACCAACCGCTGAACCTTGTGTCCAGTTTTAAACAGAGCGCATTGTCGCCGCGCCTTTCGTATTTATTCCGTTCAAAGTAATCGAGATCGTTCTCGAACAGATCGCTCGCCGCTGTGTTGCCGTTGCTTGCGTTTATTATGAGAAATTGCAAAATTTACGGAAGCTTCTATGATTTTTACACCTTTTCAAAATATGTTGTGAGCCACCAGAATTGCCTTTGCCAGCTAACGGTAGCTCGCGATCGACGGGCTGGTGACCACTGGTCTATAGAGACATTTATTACTGAATCCGCTGCCTATGATGTACGAGGGTCGTCCCAGAAGTACCCGGCCTGACCTAGAGATGGCGATAGTTGTTGAACGTTTATAGTGAATGTGTGAAAATGGAGAAAATCGGTCATCATTATGTGGACAATACTTTTATTTCAAAGGCGTCAGCCCAACCAATATAAAAGCTGAACTGGATTCTACTCTGGGTCAGTCTGCTCCTTCGTTTACAACAGTAAAATATTGGATAGCAGAGTTCAAACGAGTCCGTATGAGCACTCAAGGCGAGCATGGCAGTGGTCGACCAAATGAGGTGACGACTCCAAAAATGGTGAAGAAAATTCACAAAGCGGTACTGAATGATCGTCGACAGAAAGTGCGCGAGCTAGCAGACATAGTAGGCATTTCAAAGAGTGCTGTTCATCGCATATTATCTGAAAATTTGTTCATGAGAGAGCTGTGTGCAAGATGGGTGCCGCGATTGCTCACAATCGAGCAAAAACGGTGTCGTGAAGATGGTTCAATTGAGTGTTTAGCGAAATTTCACAGCAACAAAGCAGAATTTTTCACTTCACATCCGAGACAAAATAACAATCAAAACAATGGACTCAAAAGGGACAACCGGCTCCAAAGAAGGCGAAGACCGTTTCATCTGCAGGCAAGGTTATGGCGTCGGTTTTTTTGGGATGCGCGTGGGATAATTTTCATTGACTATATTGAAAAAGTTAAAACTATCAACGGCGAGTATTATGCGAACTTATTGCAACGTTTACTGTTGTTTCATCAAGACAATGCACCAGCTCTCAAATCCGTTATTGCAATAGCTAAAATTAACGAATTAAAGTTTGAATTGCTTCCTCATGCACCCTATTCACCAGATTTAGCCCCATCGGATTATTTTCTGTTTCCAAACTTGAAAAAATGGCTCAGTGGTCAAAGATTTTCCAACGATGATGAAGTGATGTCGGCAGTTAATGGCTATTTTGAGGAGCAAGACAGTTCTTTTTATAAAAAGGGTATCGAACTTATTGAACATCGCTGGGAAAAGTGTATAGAGCTCTAAGAAGATTATGTTGAAAAATAAATACATTTTTTTTACAAAATAATTGTTTTCTTCGTTGGGTCGGTTACTTCTGGGACTAGCCTCGTATATATAATTGCTGAAAAAGGTTCGATTAATGTTAGTTAATCGAAAACTACGCTGGAAGTTGAGATCACCGGGGTGCAGGCAAATGAGATCGGACATGTAGGTCTTGCTCCTCAATCAAATGCGATTAATATAGAGTGCTGCTTAGCAAAGTCAACCCATTTCTAGCTTTGCATAGATCTCAAGTAGGGATATTTGAGATAAGGAACTAACGGAATCAGAAGCAACACATATTATTGGTACACTATTCAACATTGAGCCCTGCAGTGTTTTCTTTCAGCTACAGTATGAAACTTACAGCTCAACCCATAGAAGATACATATGGCCTCCACCAGTGACATCCCTGAATGAGATGTTACAATGCATCAGAGCTCAAGTGTCATAACGTATAGGCAACACGTACAGGTACTACAAGTGAACATGAAGGGAATGCAAGCTAGCTCCAAGGTGACATTTTTTTCGGAAAAATCTTCATAATGTCATTAAAATATATTATGGAACTTTTTAAGTTATGTAATAGTAGTGCTGGTATGTAGATTACGAAACTGGTGTCAGTTTAATGTTGAAACTTTCGAGCGGCTTTACTTCAGCTTCAGCCCGCAACAATTCAATATTTTTCCACGATCGTATTTGAATTCAGTAACCCAAATAGCTTAGTTACACAAAGCTTAGTTACAATGTTGCCATCAATAGCGAAAATTCATTTTCAGCACCGCAAAGTCTCATAACGTCGGTTACAGTGACCCAAAACATGTACGTTAATGGTCATTGAATGAATTTAAGGGATTTTAATCTCTAGAGGCAATGTATAGGGGTACAAAAATGGCGTCAAGTAGGTTGACTCTGCACTTTTACGCAACGCTTATCAATTCATAAATGATTGTACTCAGCCAGCATAAGCTAGTCCCTCTTAGCAAAAAGTTGGCAACGAATATGTACAGCAAAGGAATATCGAAATTGATAAATAAACACTTTGAGGGCAAATGTACGGGGAAATGTATGTATGATATATGAAATATACATTTCTGGTAATTAAGATATACTCTCCCTCACTCACTACAACCTCCAGCATCCAATTTTTAAATCTGTGCATGAATTTATCTGAAAATGATCAGGTACTTCTGAAACGTCAAAATAGAAGTTGGGGTGATTTTTATTTTTTCCTTTTGCGTCTTTTCTCCGCTAGCATTGGTCTTCAAAGGCCACAAAGGTTCTTCGTCCTTGACATAGTAATAACTCTATGTGAAAATCCGAGCGGTACTTCCAAAGTTATAGAGGCCAACGATTAGTGGACAGATAGACAGACCGACGGAAACGGATAACATGGTTTTTTGAGATCTACATTTCTTATAACACCCAAAAAAGATTATTATAATGGGTGATTTTTTAAGAGGTGTAGGATTTGATTTTCAAAAAAAAACACAAAAAATTTGAAAAAAACGATTACATCTTTATTTGAGTCGATAGAACGGTCGATATAATTTAATGTTTAAAGATTATTTCATGTAAATGTTGGCCGCAGCTCCGGTTTAGATGGCCCATGCGCAAGGTCCAATTTTGGCACACTCTCTCCAACATATCGGCCGGTATCTCACGAATAAATGCTTCAATATTGGCTTACTTTATCCTTGTAGACATTAGCCTTGCCATGGCCCCATAAAAAATAGTCCAACGGCGTTAAATCACATGATCTAGGCGGCCAATTGACGGGCCCCAAACGTGAGATAAACTGTTCACCGAACTCGCCTCTCAATAGGGTGTGCGGTGTGGCATGTGGCACCATCTTGTTGAAACCACATGTCAGCCAAGTCCAGCTCTTCCATTTTGGGCAAAAAAAAGTTTGTTATCATCGCACGGTAGCGCTCGCCATTCACAGTTACGTCCCGGCCATTGTCGTCTTTGAAGAAGCACGGCCCGATGATGCCACCGGCCCATAATCCACACCAAACAGTGATTTTTTCGGGATGCATTGGTAGCTCTTGCAATGCTTCTGGCTGGTCTTCACTCCAGATGTGGTAATTTTGCTTGTTAACGTATCCATTCAACCAGAAATGAGCTTCGTCGCTGAACACAATTTTTCGATAAAAATGTGGATCTTCCTCCAACTTTGTCAGCGCCCATTCACCAAATTGAAAACGTTGTGGGAGGTCGTGTGGCTTCAATTCTTGCACCAGCTGTATCTTATAAGGTTTTACATCCAAATCCGGCCGCAAAATTTTTCACGTAGTAGAGTAACAGAGGCCCAATTGCTGCGAACGGCGGCGAATCGACATTTCACGGTCATCACTAACACTGGCGGATACAGCCGCAATATTTTCTTCAGTCCTCACTCTACGTCTGCGTGTTGGTGGTTTAATGTCCAATAATGTAAACTGGGTTTGAAATTTAGTCACAAGCTTCCGAATAGCTCCCTCAGTAGGCCGACCAAATTGCCCATAAATTGGAAGCAGTGCTCGATGCACTCTCTTAACCGAGCATGAATTTTGATAGTAAAATTCAATAATTTGCAAGCGTTGTTCGTTCGTAAGTCGATTCCAGGTTAAATTATAGACCAAACTGAACAAGTTTGACAATGACACAAGACACGATTCACGCGTCATCTGTCAAAAACAGTGTTACCAAAAAGATACTAGCAAAAAAATTACCCATTATTATATCTCATTTTCGAAATTTGTCGCGATTATAGTACGTCCTCGCCAGTGGCGTAGGGACTGAAAGGGGGTTGTTTAGGAATATTAGCCCATTCATGCTTGAAATACTTTTTTGAGTTGCTACTGAATGATTGATACTCGTATAGTATAAAAAATGATTGATTAGTTGGACAGAGGACAAAATCCGTTGGAAATACCGTAGAAGAATTTCACAAAGATGGATGCAACAACAAAAAATTGCGTCGATCGGCCTCAAGACAATGGAAAATAGAACACGGTAGCTTATAAGTAAACGTCTTACGTTGCGCGGATACGCGTAGTATTTATGTAAAACCCGATGGTGTAATGCTAATAATAATAATGAGAGACGATGCGGCAAGTTTAAGGCCGAACTGCCGTAACGCACTTTCGTTTATATGGGAATTTCAGCGGTATAGCCGAATAATAATTAAATACCGAGGATAGTCGAGAAGTATGAAAATCAAATACAGGTTGTAAACTTCATGATTTAAATGGTTGATAGAGGGGGTTAAAAGAAGCAAAATGTTTTATATAACATGAGGGTCAAAACGGCATTTTTTTAGACAAAAGCGACTTTAAAGTAAAATAAAAATCTGACAACGCCGCAATGCCAGACGCAAATTACGACGGAACGCACTGTAAATAAAGATGGAATTTGTTATTTTTGGGGTATTATTTCATTATTTGATAATGTACTCGTAAAATGCAAACAATTAAAAAAAATCGGACTTACCACTAACTGTCTCAGCGCTTCACCTGGTGTGTGAAAGTTTATTGAACGTATTAAAAAAATCCACTTATAAATAGGGAACACAATTTTGATACATACATTGTTTTTCTTTTTAAAGCCCACACTGCACTTTTTTGTATTTAAAGAACGTGTCGTCCTCCACTTTCCACACCAGCTTCATAACGACGAATTCAGTTACTACTTACTCTACGTCCTCGAAGTTGTCCATTTATTATTTCAGCCGCATTAAATCTTTGTTCGCGAAGTTGTGTTTCAGTTGTTATTGGACCAGCCCCATAAACCAACCCCATTAAGTTCTCCCCAATACCAGAAATCCATCGGATAGAGGAGATCTTGCTGGCCATTTTCGAGGATCAGTAGCATTTCGACCGATCCGGCGATTTGGATAATGTTCATTCAAATACTGAATGACGCCTCTAAAAATGTGTGGTTTTGCCCCGTCATGAAGAAACCACAAATTCTGTCTCCGTTGTAATGGCATGTTGTCTAACGTCTGTTCCAAAAGTTCTGGTAGGTTATTGGCTAGAAAGCTAAGGTATCCTTCTCCTGACAACTTTGGAGGTAACTCGAAAGGGCCAATTACCTGATCGTCAAGAATACCCGCCCAAATATTTATTTTAAAACGTTGTTGGAAATGACCTTGACGAATGGTATGAGGATTTTCTTGGGCCCTCGTGTGAGTATTATGGAAATTTAATATCCCGTCTCGCGTAAAAGTACATTCGTCCGTCGCTAGAATCTTTTTAAAAAATCCAGATTTTCAATGTTTTGTGCAAAAATCACTGACAGAATGTTAGTCTGTTGTTCTGGTAACAAGGCCTGCACTCGTTGTACGTGGTGGGGATAAAGCAAATTTTCCCGTATGATTCTATGGTCTATGGTATGCGATAATCCTACGCGGCGGCCTAATTCCCGAGTGCTGATATCTGCATTGATTTTCACGATATTTAAAATTTGTTCCTCCTGCTCTAAAGTAACCTGTCTTTCACGAGTGCGAATATTAGTGGGCTGAACTTCCTGTATCTCGAAGTCTTTGGTACACTTGCACAAATGTCCTTCGGTCATGTGTGTTTTAAATATTTAATTTAATGAATCTTACTTACTTACTGACTAAAAATTTTGGCTTAACTCAGAAAAACTTAATGCTATTTATTTGTTAGTTACCCAATTCAAAAACGTTTTAGATTAGATTATAAAAATTAGTAAGATTATGGTGATTGTGGTCGATATAAAGCACATGGGTCATATTAACATTTTGACTTGTTTTGACTCCCCTATTACCCATTTCAATAATGACTTCCATAACGTTTACACCCTGTATATTGAATACCATAACTTTTCCCTGTGAAACACTACATGGGTTTTTTAAGCGACTTAACTTGATTTTAAGTCATGCTCAAGTCAAGTACATATTAGATATTAGCAATGTAAATCAAGTCAATTACTTCTTACGTCAAGTACTTGAAAATTAGTACTTACTTAAATTTTGTAAATAAATACGAGTAGATTATAAATACACAACGAAAAGACTGTGACAACAACAGAGAAAACAATACATAATGAAAAAATATTCCGTTCATAGTATAACGATAAAACTGTAAACTCATAGGAAATCAGTATCAGCTAATAAAAGAAAGAAAAATACTTAATTAGCTTTTCATTCGCTAACTACGAGGGTCCTAACGAATTTGTCGCTTAATCTGTTGTCCAGTTCTGTAATGTTCAGTACAGCCCTAGAAAATACACTTTCAGTGGACAATGATGTTGCAGGTGTCGATAAAAGATTTTCATTGAAATTAAATTAGGGAATAGAATTTCATGCTGTTTCCACCACTCGTGATTATTTGCATTAAAATACAACATACGGTAGTGCAATTAGGTATCACTGAGATGCAGAACAAAAATATAATTTGCCATCAAGTACCAAGTAGTTTGAAAATGCTTGTCCTCCAGACAAGTAGAACAATAAAAAAATCAAGTCATGTCAAGCATTAATGTTCTCAGTAATTTTGTTTGACGAGTAGATTCTCAAAATATCGATCAACTTGACTTGATGAATCCCTAATCCCTAGAGATAAATAGCAAATTTCGAAAAACGGGTGCGCTATGAATAATTAAAGCCATAACGTTAATTTCATGTCACTACACCCGTTTTCGGGAAGACTAAAAGATATTTTTTTCTATTTCTAGATACTTCGTGAGTACCATCCTTCAGTTCCAAATCTACAAGGCGTTATGCATGGCAGCAGGGCAGTATTCCCCAGCAGATCTCACGAAGCCTCTACATGAGTGTGACATATACAGGAGTAAAGAAGCTGGAAGACTTCTAATGTAAGTGTTTACAATATTATTCTCTATAATACGAGGGTGTATCCAGAAATAGGATTCCCAAATAGCTCAAGCTATAAAAAAAAGACACAAAAAATTCAATATGTATATAAAGTAAACTGTGAATGCGGTAAATGCTACAGCGGTGAAACATAAAGGCCGCTTAAATCTAGAATAAAGAAACATAGAGGCTACATAGAAAAGGATTCGATTATAAGGGAACAAATCACACATGGGATGCGATGCGAAATAATTCACAACACTTAATTATTGTGTGTTTAGAAATTAATTGAGTAATGTAGGTCCTCATTCCTTGTTACTGGGTTTTCGTGAATTTCTGAACACGATGGCACACATGACATAACAGATGTTATGTTAGCATACTTGAAATAATTATGAATTACTTCACAACGCATCCCATATGTAAAAATACGTGGCTTTATTGACCAGACAAGCATGGAAGATTATGGCCATATAATCCACAGGTTCAGATATGAGGTTAACCTTAGGCAGTTCAAAAATCGGATTAACAAAGTTTCTTTAAACTCCTAATAGCAGCCGCGTTGCCCTGGTATTAAGGATTCGCTATAAAAAAACCTAGAGATGCGACACTACCATCTACAACGTGGTATTCATTCCTAAACCGGGCAGAGATAGATATACTGACCCGAAGGATTTTCGACCGATTACTCTTTCATCTTTTGTGCTTAAGACCCTGGAAAGGATAGTTGATAGATACCTAAGGGATGGCCCACTGGAAAGGTGTGTCATTCATGCAAATCAGTTTGCATACCAAGCTGGAAAATCGACTGATCTGGCCTTACACAATCTGGTCGGGAGGCTGGAGAAGACTCTAGATCAGCGAGAAGTGGCACTCGTGGCCTTCTTGGATATTGAAGGTGCATTTAATTGCACCACAACCGACTCTATCAGACAGGCCTTGGTTAGACACGGGGTTGGATCAATCCTAATAGATTGGGTCCTCTCTACTCTGGAGGGTCGGGTAACAACAGCTATGCTGAATAACGTAAGCTGCAGCGTGAACGTAGCTAGAGGCTGCCCTCAGGGCGGAGTTCTGTCACCCCTACTGTGGTGTATCGTGGTGAACGAACTGCTCGTTAGGCTCAGCAGTATGGGTGTCTACGCGCAAGCCTATGCTGATGACGTAAGCATAGTGGTTAGGGGGCGTTTCTGTAGAACAGTCTCGGAAATTATGCAGGGCGCTCTGCGCTCCGTGGAATCGTGGTGTAGGGAAGTCGATCTTTCTGTTAATGCTGAAAAGACCGAGCTGATCCTATTCACTAGGAGAAGAAGGCTTGACGGACTGGTCATGCCGACCTTCTTTGGGACTAGATTAGTTTTGTCCCAGTCAGTGAAATATCTGGGAATTATTCTGGACTGCAAACTGAACTGGAGAGAGCATGTGGAACACAAGGTTAGCAAGGCTCGCAATTCGATGTGGGCTTGTAGACGTGTTGTCGGTGTAAGGTGGGGGCTTAAACCCAAAGTGGTATACTGGCTCTACACGACGATAGCACGTCCATCTCTCTTGTACGGCTCCCTGGTCTGGTGGCCTTGCATTAGAACTGAGTCAACTAAGGCCAAACTCAATAAAATTCAGCGTTTGGCCTGTATTAGCATTACAAGCGCAGTGCGAACAACGCCATTGAGTGCAATGGAAGCTCTGTTGGATCTCCCACCATTGGATCTGGTGATCCGCGGTGAAGCGAGAGTAGTCGCTCATCGACTGTGGAGTCAGGGCAGCTGGGCTTTCTTGAATCCGGTCAAGGGGCATACTGCCATCTTAGTCGAATTAGAAAGGGAGGACCCCGTCCTTCTAAGCAGGGGTGATCGTATTACCCCTAAATATCGCTTCAACCGCAAGTTTATTGTTGAGTACCCAAAGAGGGAGGAGTGGGACGCCGGTAGCCGAGGACTCTCCGAAGTGAGCGGGCAGGTCTGGTACACGGACGGCTCGGTCACCGAAGAGGGCTCAGGTGCTGGGGTCTCTGGACCTAGAACTAGGCTATCTTTGCCTCTCGGTGAGTACACCACCATTTTCCAGGCGGAAATCTTTGCGATTCTGGCTTGTGTATCTCACATTCTGGAGGAGGGTGGGCCTAGGAGAAGAATAACAATCTTATCCGACAGCCAGGCTGCAATGAAAGCACTAAGTGCATGTAAGATTACTTCGAGTCTTGTATTGCAATGCAGGGAGGCTCTGGATTGCCTCGCAGCGAGGTATCCGGTATCGTTAATATGGGTACCGGGGCACGCTGGGATAAGGGGCAATGAGACGGCGGACACTCTGGCGAAAACAGGATCAGCCAGCAAGCTCGTTGGTCCTGAGCCAGCTCTAGGAGTAACCGCGCATAAAGCTAGGAGGAAAATGGAGACGTGGGTTGCAAGACAACACTCTCAGAAATGGAGAAGTATCTCTAGACATCTCCGCCAGGCACGAGAGCTCATTGAAGGGCCCAGTGCTAAGGATGGACGCTTCTGCCTATCTCTGGGTAGAGCCAACCTAAGGTTGCTGGTGGGACTGTTGTCTGGCCATAACACGTTAAGGCGGCACCTGCACGTGATGGGGGTGGCTGAGGATCCCTTGTGCGAATGCTGCAGAGTAGAGGAAGAGACCTCGGCGCACGTTTTGTGTTGCTGTGAAGCTCTGAGCTACTATAGGCAGACTATACTGGGGTCCATTACTTTGGACCCTCAGGACGTAAAGGAGCTTGGACTCAAGGCGATTCTCAACTTCGCTAAAAGGGCGAGGCTTGTGATTTAAGTATTGTAGAGGTGCATAAGGGCCCGCTTAAGCGGCCTATGCACTGGCTCCTTATGGTGGCCGGGATGCCTCTAAAATTCAAGATTCATTCATTCATTCACCATCTACAACACCATACCACCACCACCCCCAATTCAGTAGTACCTACAAAGTTTGAGCGGTTTTTAGTAGTTTTTTGTTTTTACCCATAGATCCGCCGCCACTGGAGTGACTTTCAAATACGAAAATAAGCTCAGGCAGTTCATAAACGATTATCTTCGGCACAAATTAGTCCTTCTGAAATAGGTACAAACATGTATAACAAAAAAATTAAATATGATAAGTCAGCCTAATAGGCTCATGCAATTAGCCCATACTCCATAGTCCCCACCAGTTTCATAACGGTGACGCTTGTTTTTTCCTGCTCCAAGTATCCACCATCTGACAACGGTGCTGAACCACACTGGCATAGTAGCTCGAGGGAACCGGCGATGCAGTCAGAGTCGATCAGACGCAGACTCGCGGACAGCGCTCAACGTATAAAGGCAAATGTTCGGGGAAATCAATGATGTGTGAAATAAGTACTGATAGGTGCGTAAAATCAATCGGGTTCGAAGTGTATAAATGTACAGCTGCCAGAAAAATTATCTACTCGTATACTCTCTCCCACCCCCTACAACCCCCAACCTCTGATTTTAAATCCCTGAAATTTTTTTCTGAAAATGATTAGGAGTAACCAAATTTTGATCGGTTTTTATTGCTTTTGTGTTTTTGCCCACAGCTCCGATACCACTGTACAGAATGTCAACAACTGCAAAGCTTTTAAGTAGTTGGCATAGTAGTAACACTGTGTGAAAATTTCAACTTAACAAGTTATGGGCGGTTATAGGATTAGCATTAGCATATTATCTCATTTTCAAAAGTTTTCGCGATTACAATTCTTCCCCTTTGGTAGGCGTCATAAGTAAAAGTTCAGCTGCACTTTTTGTAAGAAAACATGTTCCTTGAAGTATATTTTGTAGCTTTGCTTATTGCTCTACAATTTGGTACCAGTAGAGTTAGATAGTTAGACTATCAGAACTATTTTCTGCTTCCTTAGAAAAAACTATTCCGTAGACATTTGTGAAATGTTTGAACCCTACCTTAGTGAACGGTAACAACGTAACAATCAGAACAAAAATGCAGAGTGAAAGTAAAAAGTTAGCAAAATTCAACGTAAAGCGATAGCTATACTCTAATTCGCGAAAGCCATTCCTTTTAATTAAGTTCTAACTGAAATTAATAACAAATTACAACGTTTCTGTTTGGCAATACAGGAATTCGGTAATGGCCGGTGTTCTCTCACTTGTCTGTACTTACTGTGTTGTTCCACTAAGAATCGTTTGAATGTTGCAACAGATTGGCGGCCGCAGGGTTTTGTAATAACAAAAAGTTAATTTTTGTCTGACACAGAAGAAAATAATACAGTACTCTTGACCTTGCAGTGTTCATCAGATTTGAACTTCATTAAAACATTGTAAATGTTACTAGAAATAATGTTATGAGGTATTGCTAGCGGAAAAAATCGTCGCCTTAGCTTACACATACATTCTATCCCACTTCCTAACTGAAATTCCAAAAGATTCGTCAGTTATTCAAAAAAATGGCGTCAAGTAAGTTGACTCTGCACTTCCCATGCAACATCGTTCATCTGTTCATAAAAAATTATGTTCAGCACCAACTAGAACCTCTGAGAAAAAAGTTAGGTACAAACATGAATAACAGAGAAATCAAACAGATCAAGTCAGTCAGACAGGCTGAACATAATTAGTCCATAGACATTATTTCCCTGCCATACCAGTAATAAGATATGTAAATGCGGAGACATATACAGGGTGTTCCATAAGTATTGCGACAAAATGATAGGGGTTGTAGAGGGCATAAAAATATGCAATTTTGCCTTATAAACCCCTGTTCGTAAATATGCCGTTTGAGCACTACCGCTAATTTTACCTTAAGAGAAACAAAACATTCAACAGCTGCAAAATGTTCGTCTAGCACATTTCATGGTCTCGCCGATTTGTAAAAAAAAGCCTGCTGTGTTTACATTTTTGTTATCGTAAATTCTCCACACCGATTCATTTAATTTATCTGAGTGGTGCGTCAAACTAGAGGCCAATCCGCGTACAAGCGTGCGTGCTATTGCACATGAAATGCTGCAGCAGGAGTTGAGGCAACCAAACTTTGATCGCTACGTTTTGTTCACTGACGAGTCCTGTTTCACAAAGGACGGTTATTTTAATAGCCGTAACAGTCACATTTGGGATGAAGAAAACCCTCATGCCATAGCCATCCATAGAGACCAACATAGTTTTCAATTAACATCTGGTGCGGCATTGTGGACGAGTATATCATCGGGCCATATTTGCTTCCACCACGTTTGGATGGGCATGCTTATGGTCGATTCTTACAGCATGTGCTAACGGAACTATTAGAAAATGTGCCACTGAACATAAGAGCCAACACGTGGTTTCAACACGATGGCGCTCCAGCCCACTTTTCTTTACAAGTGCGGCAGTATTTGGACGACAAATAGGTGGATAGGCCGAGGTGGCCCTGTGCCTTGGCCTGCGCGGTCACCCGACCTGACCCCACTGGATTATTTTCTCTGGGGCCATCTGAAAGCTTTAGTGTACGAAACTACTGTTCCCAACCAACAAGAGCTACTGGGAAGAGTGATGGCCGCGTCCGCACATGTTCAGGACAAACCGGGGGTATGCCACAGAGTTCGCCGATCATTGAACAATCGTGCACAGCTGTGTATTGAGCAAGGTGGAGGACACTTTGAGCAATTACTGTAGGTAAGCTGTTTCAAGAAACTGATCTTTTTTTTTGCTGCATCCCAAACGGCATATTTCCGAACAGGGGTTTATAAGGCAAAATTGTTCATTTTGATGCCCTCTACAACCCCTATTATTTTGTCGCAATAATTATGGAACACCCTGTATAGGAGAAACATACAGAATGGAGCGGGGAGAAACGAATAACTCTGGAATGGCAGATCACGCTTGGACAAAGAACTACAGAATACTTTGAGAACATGCTAAGATCGTACACAAAGAAACACTGGCATCGGAGATAATTCAAGGAAGCGGCTTTCATAATAATGAATGAAAATGTTGACAATAATTGAAGATTGGAAATTGAACCAGTGTAAGACACATCAAGCGACTGCAACTCAACCAACTGAAACGAGGGACATGTCTTAACCAACCACCGGCCACTTCGTCAAACGGTATAAATAAGGAAGGAACGAGCATGTTCGCCACTAGAGATGTCAGTCAATGACATCAAAGAGGATCTGGAGAGCCAAGGCATCGCAGACGCCGTGGTTCAGCAGCTGACCTCAAGGACCACAAAGAAGCCACTTCCGCTCTTCCTCGTCAAGACGAAGATGCCGGAAAAGCTTGCAGAGATCCAGAGGCTGGCCATGCTCACGGTCAGCTTCGAGAGGAAGAAAAAGTCTTCCGAGCCCAGCCAGTGCTACCGCTGCCAGCGGTACGGGCACACACAGCGGAACTGCCGTCTCGCTGAACGGTGCGTTAAGTGTGGAGAGGACCACAACAGCACCAGCTGCAGTCTGCCAGCGCCGCCAACAGGGCAACGAAACGCCAAGTGTTGCCTCTGTGGAGAAGGCCACCCCGCCAACTACAAGGGATGTAGTAAGGCGCCGAAGAAAGCTGCTTCTGCCCCCAAAGCAGTCCCCACCACAAATAGGACTTCTTACGCCCAAAAAGTGAAGAAGCCTATGTCCACTTCTGCCCCAGCAGCCGCCACTGCTACTGGAACTACTGCGCAGAAGCAACACGGCGATGACAGACTGCTAGCAATGATGCAAGCCATCATAATCCGCCTGGATGCACTCGAGGCCAAGATGCAAGACAAGCACTAGACCCGAAATGTCTACAGGTCAAAACGTAGAATCTCTACGCATTATCTCCTGGAACATCAACGGTTTCAGGGCACGGAAACCAGAAATCCAGGAGATACTAGACCAGTACCAACCAGAGGTGATGGCCATCCAAGAAACGAAGTTGGATGCTGCCCATAGTCTGACGTTCCCGCGGTACGAGACGTACCGCTACGACAGAAGGGGCAGAGGTGGAGGAGTCGCATTACTCGTCAAACGTACCTTGACGAGTCATGTCCTCGACGATGCCGCAGACATAAATGGGGACGGAATCACGGTCCAGGTCCATCACAACCACCGTCCCTACAGAATCACCTCCCTATATGTGCCACCAGGGGAGGCCCTAGACGAAGATGACATCGCTGACCTCCTGAGAGGCCCAGGAGCACGCATAGTCATCGGAGATCTAAACTGCAAGTCTCCGGCTTGGAATAACAACGTCGAAGACAGGAATGCAAGGCAGCTCCAGGAACACGTCGATGCCCTGGCGGGGGTCATCGTCGGTCCGGAGCAACCAACCTACATTCCATTCGGCCTTGGGCGACCTGCGGTACTGGACATAGCCATCCTCCGCAACATCAGAGAGGAGTTCGAGATAGAGACCCTGGTGGAAGGATCGTCGGACCACAATCCGATTCTACTAACACTTGGTACAGGGTCTAGAACTCGAGATAGCTTGAGCACCAAACGGACGAACTGGAACCTTTACAAATCCAACGTCCAGAGGAACATCACTCAAATTCCAACCATCCGATCAGCGGAGGAACTGGACAACGCAGTAGAGGAGCTGGAGAATGCTGTCCTGCGAGCGCACGAGGACAGCACCCGCTCCGAGACTACGGCAGTTCCTAGATACCTAAATGGTCCAGCACCGCACCATATTAGGCACCTGATCAGGGAGAACAGAAGACTCAAGCGAGAACATCTCCAGCTGTTGACAGAGGAGTCGAGAGTTGCGCGAAACAGAGCATCGTTAGCTCTGAAGAACGCACTCGCGGAACTCCAAAACAACAGATGGAATGCAGCCTGTGCAGAACTAGAGACCCAGGATGGTACGGCCTGGTCTATGCAGCGAAAATTTCGTCGTCAGCGCACCACGATCCCCACTCTTCACGGCCAACGCGGCTTGGCCTACTCCAGTGAAGAAAAAGCCGAAGCATTCGCCGATTCGCTAGAATCCGAATGCAGACTCAATTACCATGAAGACGAGGACGACAACCACGAGGAGGCCGTGGAAGTCGCAGCCGAAAACATGAGGAGTCGACCACCTGGCCAGGAGACGGATCACCCCTCCAGTCCAGAGGAAATCCGTCTGATCATCCGCAGGTTGAAGGTCAGAAAGGCGCCGGGAAGGGACGGCATCAACAATAGGATGCTGAAGAACCTTCCCACCAAAGGCATTGCTGCGCTCACCAACATCGCCAATGCCACTCTGAGACTTAACCACTTCCCGCGGCGGTGGCGGGAAGCCCAGGTTATAATGCTCACCAAGCCAGGCAAGGACCGGAAGTTGCCCCAGAACTACCGGCCCATCAGCCTGGTTTCCTCGGTGGGCAAAGTAGTCGAAAAGGCTATCGCCATTCGACTAGAGAAGCAGGCAGAAGAACTGCAACTTCTCCCCCCAGAGCAATTCGGCTTCAGATCCTCCCACAACACGGAACTCCAAGCGCTACGACTGACGGAAAACATCACCAGCGGCTTCAATCTCCAGGAGGCAACCGGTCTCGTCCTGCTGGACGTGGAACGAGCCTTCGACCGAGTTTGGCACGATGGACTCATCGCCAAAATGGAAGCCGCCGGAATCGATGCGAACATGTGCCAACTGATCCAGAGCTATCTAACACAAAGATGGTTCACGGTGAAGATTGGTACATGCCATTCAACAAGACGTCAGCTGGAAGCAGGCGTGCCCCAGGGGTCAGCCTTAGCCCCCCTGCTCTACAACATCTATACTTACGATGTGCCGAAGACAGCTGACACAATGCTGGCCCTATATGCAGACGACACTGCTATAGCCGCCAAGCATAGACGACCCGAGATCATCCGTAGGAGACTACAGGGTGAACTGGACCAAATTCAGGACTGGTGCGTGAAATGGAAAATCCGCATCAACGTCCAGAAGACGCAGGCAATCTTCATTCAACGAAGAAGGATTGCAAGACCTCTCGAAGCATCCATCTTCGATGAAGATATCCAGTGGAGCGACAATGTCAAATATCTGGGGATCGTTTTTGACAAGTCCCTCACCTGGAAAGCGCACATAGAAGCTGTCATCGCAAAAACCAGAGCAGCCATGGCTCAACTCTATCCATTACTGGGTAGACACAGCCAGATGCCGCTAGCGACCAAGCTACGGCTGATCAAGGCCATCGCCAGACCTCAGCTCGCTTACGCCTCCGCGGTCTGGGGGTACGCTGCCCCCAGCTACCGCAAGCGACTTGCTGCTCTAGAGATGAAGCTACTCCGGATCGCCACCAATGCACCTTCCTACGTAAGGAACTCAACCTTGCGTAAAGACCTGCATTGGGATACCATCCACGAGTACATGAGGAAAAAAGCGGAGAAGACCTTCGAGAAAGCTCAGGACCACCCGAACGAGCAGCTACGATTCCTCATGGACTACGATCCGGACGAGAGGCCTCGCAACCGCAGAACCAGGTACCCCAGACCAAGGTCCCAGTTGGCACCCGCTAACTGGAACCTTGACTAGGAGACTAGGAGAATTTGCGGCTGCTCCCCCCCCCCCCACGGCGTGGATGCAGAGGACCAGGAACCACCGGGACCAGGACCCACCGGGACCAGGACCAACCAGGACCAGGACCCGCCACGACCAGGACCCACCAGGACCAGGACCCTTCAGGACCAGGACCAGGAACAACATATTGGTAAGAGGACTTGAAACTCTTGATTTTTCGAAAACAAGAGTTTCAAGAGAAACTAGCAGACCCTCTATCGATGATCGCTTAACGACATCGATAGAATGTGCGAGGTAAAGGGAACCAACCCGGCGTTCCCAGAGACTGAAACACATGAGGAGACGTTGTAGCAGACCGCAGGTCACGCACAACACATGGCCTACCGAGACGCTGATGAGTCGGGCCACGCGGAGGTTTAGGGTTTAGTGGGTATTAGGTGATCTCTTCAAGACCCTGGAGCCCCACACACGTCGTAGCTCGTGCTATGGTATGGTGCGTAAATGCATTCCCCCCTCGTTAAAAAAAAAAAAAAAAAAAAAAAAAAAAAAAAAAAAAAAATGTTCGCCACTTCACCTGATGACGATTGAAGATCATTCATCAACTGAAACGTTGTGAATCAAAAAACAGTATAGACAATGGAGGTCCGAGAAACAACATCTCAGTCATCAAATTTCAAACAAAAAGAGGCCTGAAAACATTTATACTAGACGCCACAACTTTTGTATGTGACTTTTTCTTCTAAAATGTCGTACAAGAAAGTTAAGAGGTGAGTTTATAGCAGGACACAAAGGTGAATATATGTAGAAAATTATATATCTACTTCCCGTTAATGTATCTGAATTTCTCAACTTTTGACCTCACACCTAGGTTACCCTAAATATGGTTACACATCGCAGTCCTTAGTACGTATGTCTGTAAAGTTCAAATCTAATAACTGCCGCAAGGTTAAGAATTTCGTGTTTTCTTCAGGTAGGTTGCTAATGAAACTGAAGTATTGCAACACTCGACAATCCCTCTTTTTCTTGGATAAGCGCTGTACATCCGAGTTAATTAAACGTCAACATCAAACAATAAGTCGTTTCGTTTTTGATGATATCACGCAATGACCTCTACTTGCACAGTTGGTACCTTCAAACTCTAGAACCATTTATCACACTCATTTTAAAAAATATTCCTCATTATTAATGGAATGCTCAATAGAGCGTCAATACCACTTGCCTTTAGTGCTAAACACAATGTTAAAAATAGGCGTTCGTCTGTCCCCATCTGGGAACGGACGCAGCACAGTGGAAACTATTGTTTATGATCAAAGCTAGTCAGAAATACTTATTGGAAACTCAAAACGTCATCCCTAATGCACACTAACCACTCCTATCTAATAATAATCAAGTATTTGATCAATTTGGCGTATAAAATCTGATAATTCTAAGATAAATAATTCTTGGATAACTAACAGTAATCCCCCATGCTTGTCTGACCAATAAAACCACACCTATTGACAGATCTTCTTTACTGTAGTAAACGTTTCAATCATAAAGGTGATCTTCAGTACAATGACAATATATTTGATGTATCTGTCTTCCAGGTGACAGCTCCTTTGTTTTTTCTTTTATTATCACATTCCTATACAGTATGCTACTACAATAGTCTGAACGTCCCGTAATATGCTGAGATTGCGTGAAGTCATTCCGAATTCTAAGATGGTACCACGCACTTGGGGTAGTAATTCCAGTTACCAAAAAGGACATCCATCCCTCCAAAAGCGAGTTTGACGTCGTTTTTCAATGTACCAAATGTGTTACACTCGTCCATCGTCCCCAAAGACATCAAACGTCTCTCAAAGAACGCGAAACCCAACTGTTGTCGCAATACACCAAACGCGCGAGAGACTCCTTCAATATTGATTTTTTTTGTGTCTGTATTTTCACTAGTAGGTTTTGTGTGGCACAGCAGGGATCTTAGTGTGTTAGTTGCTTTGAAGACGGTTCTGATATTAATTTTTGCAAACACCAGTGTTTCGGAGAAATCTCTTATGTATGGTAAACAGCAGCTATGCGCTTTCTGGTGACAGATGGCGCTTTACGCTGTCTTATTTTAATGTATTAGGTAATTGTGGTTGGTAGGTGTCTTGGGGGTACAAGTCTATGAATTTGAGATTTAACCAATTTTTGAATATAACCGTTACTATAAAGTGTGTTTAACAGGAAAACTTTTTTCTGTCAAATATCGGCTAATTTGATATTTGTCTGGCGCTGTAAAATAAACATTTTATAACACCTTTCTTGGTACACGTTGGGTGATTTGAGTCAAAATGCAGGTATCTATTAGTATGACTTGATTTTCTATATGCTGCTGTAATAAAGGAACCATAATGATTTCCAAGAGATGTATCTAGAAAAGGGATGATACCGTCTTGTTCAATTTCAACTATAAAATTGATTGTGGGTTCTTTAGTGTTTATTTCATTCAAAAAATAATTAAATCCTCTATAGAAGTCCATATAGTCAAACACCAAATACACAAATTTATCAACCGGCCAAATGTGTTCTGAATAGGACTCAAAATACCGAGTTTTCGAATAGCGCACTATAATTCCCCGCACTTTTCAGATTTCCAATAAGTATTTGTGACTAAGTTTGATCATAAGCAATAGCTTTCACTGGGTTGCGTTTGTTCTCGTGAGTCATCTACATTACGCCGCTGTACCGCTGGGATCTCATGAGGCTCTTGGCAATCAGTCGCACTGTAGTCAGTGGCGGGGTATGAGTTGCGAATGAATCTAATTCAAATTGAACACTCATTAGATATGGACCAAGCCTAACAGAGCAATTCAAGCCACATGTTACGCCACTGAGGCTCGACACCCGACGGGTGAAGTCCCGGGAATGAATTTCTCAGTAGATACCGTATTCAAACATCATTTACTTTGCGCGATTGCCGCTTGTATTCGCTTGTCGCTGATCTGCTCAGGCATTTGTGACTCACTGACCAAGAGCGGCGCTCTGGTGTTTTTTTTAAAGGGGAGTAAATGAGATTTGAAAAGAGTTTAAATAATTAACATCCAAACACCACAATTTGTCAATTCTAGGATCTTAGTTTCGCCTGCTGTTTACGACTAAGAATTGAATAATCGCATTCTCTGCGTTCTGTGGAAACTGGAGCAGAACCAACGTAACGCAGGACATTAATCGCTGAATTATTTGGTTTAGGAGATCACTTAATTATGATTTATAGCCGAACTTGCATTAGAACGTCTCGGCATAGAAAACAATGTCGTCCAATGATTAACTGTGGCAAGGTTGCATTGAAACGTATGATATACATTGACGGAGAAGTGGATTGAATGAGACCACCCCGGTGCCCCAAGTTATTGGAAAATATTTCCTTTGCTCCACACCAAGCGTTAAACCCGAATTAAGAAATTACATAGTTCTTCTGTGCTCCATGGAATACGTGTATATACAGGTTCGGGAAAAATCTGCTCATTTTTCTCTATTGGTCATCTTCTTGACACGCCTATCATATGTCCGGTAAGCATATGAACCTATCCTATAATGAGGAATCAGAATAGAGGTGGCAGATATTTCACGAACTGTGTTTTAGTAACTGATATTTCTAAATCACGAATCAAGACTGTTACCAAATACCGTGAAAAGGCATGACGTGATCACAACTTGGCATCTGGTCGAAAATCGTATACCGTATATAAATATATGCGATTTAATCGTGATATTTTGATTAGGATATCAGTATACCCATAATATCATCGTTATTCAAAAAGTCGTGATCACGACACGTTGTAAATCACTGATATCAAAAAATAACACTAATAGAGTCATTTTCGGGAGAAAAGGTAAAAAAACACTTTCTACAAGCCAAAGAGAAAAAGTATGTCCCCATCACAATTGTGTTTTCAGAATCCTGGTGAAGGCTCCATAGAGAATGCCGAAAGCTTGATTTTATCGTCAAAAGAGTCAACTTAAGCCTAAGAGTTTTGCCAATTTCCCGATTAACAATTAATTGTATTTTGTACCCAACTGGTCGTTGGCTTTAGCAATGACTACCGCTCATATATATATACAGGGTGACTTCGAAGTTGAGTCATTTATTTTAACAGTGTGTAGATCTGATCAAAAGAAATGTTTTTTTCCTTTACCATTTTTCTGGTAAAATTAAAGTAACAAAGTTATAGCCCTTTGGAAGTTTGAGTACCGCCCTGTCTCAATAATATCATGTGTTCGTGTTTGGCAACAACGGTTCATCGCATCGGAAACAAAAAAGCGAAAGAATTTGGAACGATGTTTTTACGATTACAATTCAGTTCAGTTATACATACAGTCAGTTTCAGTCGCGTGTGAATAGTGTCTGTTGCGTGGCTCAAACGAAATAAAAAATGGCACATGTTTATGCGGATCGGTTTCCCAATCGAGTGCAACCAACCCCTCGTGCCTTTGTTAATGTAGTACAACGGGCTCGTGAATCAGGTGACTTAAGACCACACAGGGGACCTCTCGATCAAATACAGGTCCGCACTGAAATACTTGTCGGGAGGATACTTTATAAAACAAGGTAAAATTTTTTTTTAATTTTTTTTTTATTTTTACACACATATTTTGGTTTATCTTCCTTCTACAATCATTATCTGAAAATTAATGACTCAACTTCAAAGTCACCCTGTATATATATATATTTATAAAAAATCTCTGGGAGCATGTTAAAGACAACTGATAAGAAAAACTTTCAAAAATATGAACGATTTATCTGATTATGTAAAAAATATTTAGCAAAATGTCATTTGTATCCTCAAGACTGTAAGCAAACTATATGAGAAAAAAATAATCCTTACTAATAAAGAATAAAAGAGAAGATTTCCTAAAACTACTTGATTTCCAATAATCTAGTTGAAAACGCATTATGTGGCTCAATTTGTATCTGTCGCCTCAAAATTTATTTTGTCTACGCCCATGACAACTGCAGGATATTGCATTCTCTATCAAATTAGTACCGATTCACATTTTCTTAACCTGATTTGGGTTAACTAAGGTCAGAGCTGTTACTAATATGTAATTATTTGCGTACCGGCTTGACCAGGGTTACAATTTTCGAAATGCTCATATTTTCCAAGATATTATTAGCTACTACTCCATTTTTTTAACCATGGATATACACACATACCACCGTACAGTTTCATAAGAGTCATTTAATCGTAATGAAGATAATTATACGTTGTTCTGCCTATTATGAAATTTAGTTATACTTCTTTTCAATAAATGCATAGTATTCATCAATTTCAGGTTTTTCTCAACAAAATAAGTCACCCTGGCGGCATTTAATCGGTTAATTTCTGTTACATATTTATTTTTGTCAACCTGGAAGCCTTTGTTATGTATTCAGTGACATAGACAAAAGAATACCCAGTAATTATTTGTTACAATTCTGTGTATAAGTGTCTCTTAGAGTAATTGAACAAAATTTTACATAATTTCAACCGCAGAAAAAATGTATCTTGTTTATTTTAGTGGCATTTGGAAAATACTATTGGAGGGGACTAAAGCAAAAGATGGGTATACTCTTCTTGCTAATGAGCCTATCATGGCACTCTTCAAAGAAAAACAAAGCTGGCCACGGTAACGAGGTTTCAACACAAAGGATATAACACGGGGACAGCGACAGCGTAGATAAATACGTATATTGCTCTTATTGACAACTTTAACAATGCCATGGAATATTTGAGAGAATTCATGGACAGAATAGAATGCATACTAAATTGTAGGGGAGTAGATGCCAACAGTCCCCATTCTACGTGAGAATCGCTTACGTTCTTCGTGATATCTTCGGCATCCACAAAAAATATATGATCCAAAGTTGTAGTTGCGTTACATTCCTCGCATGCACCCGAGTCAATTATATTCATTCTTGCGAACAGTGCAGGGTAACAGCCATCTCCAAACCTCAATCTGCTGTAAGTGGTGATGAGATTTCTACCAGCGCATAGACTTGTAAACCATGGTTTAGGTGGGATCGTTTCTTGTACTTGACAGTACTGTGTTCTGCTATTTGAAGCATATTCTTTAAAAGAATCACACCACATCTTCCGTATATCTTTCTTGATACTGGTGTTACAGTCTTCAATACACATGGGTTGTGTCTCAAAAGTATCTACAGCTTCGTTATATTTAATGCCAGTGTGTGCCTTGGCCCAGATGAAAACAACTTCCCTATCTTGTCTTCTCGGTACCTGAAGCTTTTGCTTAATGCAGACAAAATGTAAAAAATTAATGATAATTCGTCTGGGTCTACTTCCAATCAGATGAGTGATTTCCTCTTATGGTATCTCATCCCAGGCTACCTGTACCTCGTGCCCAAGTGCCGCGGGAGTTTGTGGACGATAGGGCAGATAGTAGTACTCTTCGCATAATGTCCCGGACGTGTTCAATATGTAACAGATACAGTTTGGAATAATTTCAAAACTGTTATCCGACCATAAACAGTTCGCGATGCGCCCCCTAACAATGGCCTGGACGAGAAGCGGTCCCGTAGAGCCAGAAGCCTAAGGCGACGATTTAGCCGTTCTTCAGATACGCCCTGTACCCCTAACTTTTCATTTACGGCCTTCCTGATTCCATGTCCGACAACAAACCACCACCATATTCGGATTTACGTGCGCTTTGGATATTTCTCTGAAGGACCAAACAGCCTAGCACATGCCTAGTATTCGCTCCCTAGCAAACTCTCTAAGCTAATGAACATTTTCTCGTCTTCTCACTATATGCTTAAAAAAGCCGCTCTTCACAACAGTGATCAAATGTCAATTGTAGCTACGAAACACAACTATCGCTTACTCACTCTCTTGGTAATGACAGTCGATATCACAAAAACACTTTACCAACATGGTTGAAAAGCTGACCGTTTTTCGTCCTAACCTAAACAAACATACATACCTAGAAAATCTTTGTAATAAGTTCATTATTGCTGGGTGTTTTTTTGTATGTTACTTAATATATTAATATTAATTGAGGTTATAAAGCTGTAGGAAATTTATCTTATTCATGAAAATTGAAGCACTCAGTGTTGATGAATCTTTTGAAAATATCGGAATAAAGTCACCAAACCTTCAAAAGTCATTCGGTACCAAAATTTCTGGATAGTATCGGTTATCCATATGCCCATGCCCAGCGCAATATTAAGGGAATGGACTTTGAATACCAAATAGCTTGTGCGTATCTAGTTACACACAACGCACATACCTCCATAAGAAATCGATAATTTCCATAGTACAGAATATGAAGTTGAAATATCTTTTGCAAGGTCCGACGATAGTTAATTATTGGCCACATCAAACGCTTCAGGATTGTTTTTATTATGCATATCGTCAAGGATTTGGGGGTATTATTCGATCTAAAGCTTTCTTTTATTGATCACATTAATGCAATAACAGCAAAAGCTTTTAAAATCTTGGTTTTGTTATAAGAAACAGTAGACATTTCAATAAGACTAATACATTAATTTTACTTTTTAATGCTTTTGTCAGAAGTATTTTAGAATACTGTTCGATTATCTGGTACCCGGCTTAAGATATTATACACTGTAAAAACATCGAGAGAGTCCAACGTCGTTTTGTGAAATACTTATGGATTAAAGATGATAGAACATACCCTGAAAGGGCTATACGCAATGACATTCTCTTAAGTAGATATAATTTACCTAATTTAGTCAAACGTATGAATCTGTTAGCTGCTAAATTTTTATGTAATTTGTTGAATGGAACAATTGATTGCCCTTTTCTTCTAGACAGGATCTGTCTACGCGTTCCCGATTTTCGTACTCGTCATGGTAGTAACAATTCATTTTATTTACCTGTTCCGCGGGCAAATTTATTGTTATTTTCGCCTCTTTATGTTATGTGTAATGTCTGTGACAGTGTAAGTGAACTTGATATTTTTAGTTCCACCAAAATCGGTCTCAAGAGGTGTCTTTTAACAATTGGATAATCTATATTTATATCTTTCTTATCATATACTGTTTAGAGTTTTGTTTTTGTCTCATTTTTTGTTTTTTCCCTGCCTGTTAATTGGATCACTCTGTTCAGGCAGTGTATGGATTATTATAAATAAATAAATAAACTGATACTGTAATTTTGCTTTTTACATAACGGTCAGATAATATATTGTTCCTAATTTTCACAACTGTCTTGAATGCACATTTCAAAGTTGCTCAAAATAAAATAATACGAAATACCAATTGAGTTCATAATTATTAATTATTTATTTAATATAAAACACTGCATTGCAAAATGTTGTAATATGCCTATACTCGTATGAAAGCAAGAACTGCTAGATGCAGTTTTTGTTGCTACAAAAACTATGAGGGCATGTCATTAGATTCTGAATTCTTTATATACGTATTCGTTCTAATCAATTTACTAAGGAGTGGCATATGTATGCAATCATCCAGTCAGATATTGATAGAACCGCAAATTGATAGTTGTTTAATAACAACACAGAGCATCTACCCAACGTAGCAGCTTTGAGTTATGCACTAACTGGTGCAAACTTCACCGGTCGCATTCTACATGTCCGAGACGCTTGATGCTTACAGAGAATAAGAAAGCTCGATTCTGTTCTTTTTCTACATTATAGTAATAATAATATGTTCTTAATTTTTCCATCATATGCGTACACTGCACACACATATGAGAAATACAATATTATTGGGA
Organism: Acanthoscelides obtectus; assembly: GCA_963669975.1. Lineage (NCBI taxonomy): Eukaryota > Metazoa > Arthropoda > Insecta > Coleoptera > Chrysomelidae > Acanthoscelides > Acanthoscelides obtectus. The sequence goes on along the minus strand of CAVLJG010000003.1, from coordinate 89,157,861 downwards.
ACACCTCTAAGGACTTCTTCCTTTCAGCCTTAATTTTTGCAAATAAGGTATATTTCATACAGACTCATTTTATGTGTCCTTTCAGATTATTGTGGTCTGTTAGAAGTTAAAAGTCACTAATTGTGAGTTCCAATGTTCCTTGTGCTGGTTGTCTTATCCGTTTTTCACTTGAATCCTTGTAGTAGGAGAGCCCAACAGAGGATTCTGGCATTTAGTTGAGCGCGGCAGAATAACAAGGAATGATACCTTGCATCCTGTTTAGTGCCGGATATATTATGCAGAGGGGCAGAACATACAAAATATCCAGGTTACTCAAACAGAGCTGTCTTCTAACATTGCTAATATTGAATCGAGACTTGCAAGATCTATGGAGACGATGCACTCAGGCAACGGCGCTTCTTCTACCCCTATTGCCCCAAGCTCCCAAGCTGAGACAATGGAGTTATTTAGACGTTCCCACAATATCATTCTGAGGGGCATAGCTGAAGGTAACGATGACATAAACATAGTATCAGAGATAATTAGGCATATTGAACCATCTGCCGAAAATCACCGACTCAGCATCACTCGCCTTGGCAGAACAACTTCAAGCAATCGTTTAATTAGAGTTGTGTTTACCTCACCTATTATCGTCAGCAATATTTTGCGGAAGAAAAACTCCATCCTTAGCCACCCCACGCTTCGTCTCGTAAAAATCTCTGACGACAAAACCAGAGGTCAAATGCAAGAACTACAACACCTTCGGGAAGAGCTTAGACGTCGTCAAACAACAGGCGAAAGTAATATTACTATAAAATACGTTCGTGGTAAACCTTCTATAGTACACACAGCTACCCAGGAGATCACACCTTCAAAAAACTGATAAATTCTGTGGCAAACTGGACGGTTTGTTACACTAATATACAATCTCTCTTTTCTAAGCTACTTGAACTCCAAGCATTTGTTCGAGACAATAATCCAACGTTCGTTTGTCTTACTGAAACATGGCTCCATTCCAACGTGTCCGACTCTTCCATCAATTTGCCTGGATACTATTTATACAGAATGGATTCACCACGCACTCCTGGTTTTGGTGGAGTATGCATTTATGTTCGCACGGAAATCGCGTCGGCTTTCTCGATATCTTCCTCTTTCAGTCCTTTCGATGGCATTGACAATCTATTTTTGGAATTGAGGTGCCCAAATTTCAGCTTCACGATAGGCTGCATATATCGACCACGGCCCTGTTTGGGAGACACACACCTGTGCAGTCTCATTTCAGATCTCTTAAATAAAAACACCAACCTTTTCATAGCTGGTGACTTCAATCTACGTGACATTAGCTGGCCTATGTCAACCATTCCTGAATGCAATTCTTCTTCTGCTGCTTACATCGACCTGCTACGCAACTCTAGCATATCTCAACTTGTTGATCGTCCAACGAGATTCAGGGAAGGACAGACGCCTAGGGCTCTGGATTTGATATTCGTTAACGACGCAGACTTTGTTTCTAATTTAGATTATTTGCCACCTTTTGGCAAGTCTGACCATTGTTCACTTTTATCTTCTCTCCAGTTCAATATAAATAGTCGTTCTACAACCCATAAGTTTAAAACCATCAAAATTGTAAACCACGATGCTCTTAACCAAGCCCTGTCTGAAGTCAACTGGCCTGCTTTGCTTAACAACCGTAGCACCCAAGATATGTGGGACACTTTCGCTCAACGAGTCCTAAGCGAAACGGCTGACAATACTGTTGAAAAGAAGGTATACTGTGACCCCTCAAAGCCCTGGATCAACTCTAACATATCGAGGATGCTTCGTCACAAGAGATCTTTGTGGCAACGGTTTAGGAGGAGTGGCCATTCACAAGATTACGTGTCTCATCGATCCTTTTCTAACCTCGTATCTAGAACGTTACATAATGCCAAACATGCTTATGAACGAAAACTCGTTACCTCCAAAAATAAGAAGAAGCTGTTTCGGTATCTAAGAACAAACCTGAATTCCAAAGTTTCATCACCTCAGATCCGCGACGCTGACGGTCATCTCCACATGGATGCCACCGAATCTGCCAACTTACTGGCACAGTCCTTTAGTGATGACTTCGTCGATGAGCCTAATGGAGACCTTCTACCGACCACTATCTGCCATAGGTGTCCCAACAGCCTTTGCGAAGTTGAGTTCCTGCCTGAAGATGTATTAATGCACCTGCGAAATCTGAAGACCTCTTCCTCCCCTGGTAAAGATGGGATGACGGCTGCTGTACTTAAAAACTGCGCTTCAGCACTGGCCCTACCATTAAGCTTGATATTCACATCGTCTTTTAGATCTCATACCCTACCCTCATGCTGGCTTAGTGCTTCTGTTACCCCTGTATTCAAAAAGGGCGACAAATCCTCCGCTAAAAATTATCGACCAATAAGTCTCGTTCCTATCGCCGCCAAAATAGCTGAAAGAATCATATTAGATAAGCTCCAGTCATTTGCTTTCGAAAATGACCTTATCCCTAAGAATCAGCATGGATTTCTCCCTGGTCGATCAATAATGACCAACCTTCTCCACTCTCTCAACGATTGGACTCAGTATCTGGACACAAAGACTCCTGTTGATATAATCTACTTAGATTTTTCTAGGGCTTTCGATCGCGTACCACATAGAAGGCTTCTGTTTAAGTTGGAATGTATGGGAATAAGAGGCGAGTTGTTACTGTGGATTAAGGCTTTTCTCACCGGGAGGACTTTCTCTGTGCGCGTCAGTGATAGCCAGTCTCACCTTCATCATGTAGCAAGTGGAGTTCCTCAAGGCTCTGTCTTGGGGCCAGTGCTGTTCCTTCTGTATACAAGTGACCTGCCCGCATTGATTTCCTCCACACGTTCAGCTTATGCCGACGACACCAAGATTTACAATACTGTCGTAAATTCTGCTATGCTTCAACGAGATCTTGATATTGTTTGTCAATGGTCAGTCAGTTGGCTTTTACCCTTCAATCTAACTAAGTGTTGTGTCCTTCACCTCGGGAAGACAAATCCGCGATTTACATACAAGATCTCTGACCACAACATCGAAGCAGTTTCGAGCCACACTGATCTGGGCGTTGTAGTCAACGATCGTCTTTCCTGGTCAGAGCATATTCACCACGTTACATCAAAAGCCAAGAAGCTTCTATATATGCTGGAGAGGTCTTTCAAAGGATCCGATGTCAACACTTGCGCCTACATTTACAAGGCATTCGTGAGGCCAATTCTTGAATTCGCTGGCCCGGTATGGGACACTGTGCTTCTGCGCGATAGAAATCTCGTCGAATCGGTACAGCGTCGGGCTACTCGTATCCCTTTTGGAGCACGAAGACCAAGCTATGAAGATCGCCTTGAATTATTCAACCTGACCTCATTCTCTGAGCGAAGACTTCGTGGCGATCTTATAGTTACGTTCAGGATACTTCATGGTTTGATGGGCACCAACCTCATGCATCTATACCATCTGTCGCGCAGCAATCTACGCGGACACAGCTTCAAACTGCATAAGGAGCCATTTAAAACAGCAGTCCGACAGTGGTTTCTTCCCAACCGCATAGTCAACACCTGGAATAGTTTACCTGAAAGTGTGGTTGGTGCTACTTCAGTTAATAGCTTCAAAGTGCAGTATGATAGCTGGAGGAGTGTACAAACTTTATAGCTATGAACTGTATTTTTTTATTTTTTTCTATTTGATGTATTTGTGTTTCGTGTCCGTACACTATATTTACTGCATGAGCTTATAGTACTGTGTACTCTGCTCATCTCAATTATCATAATAATAATAATCATAATAATAATTAAAAAAATAAAATCGATCAGTAGAACCAACAACAACCATTCCGGAGTTCAAAACATTGAATATTATGTCAAAAGGATTAACGATAGAAATTAAAGAGGCAGACAATGTCCGATATTTAGGGGTTGATATCTACAGATTCGTGAGATGAGATATTCATTTGGTAAAAAAAATTAAGAACAATTTTATATGAATTTTCAAAATTAAGAATCATACTCAACAATAAACAATTGGAAATGGTACACCATAGCCCTGGCTGAATCGCTTCTACAATACGGAGTTGGTCGATGGGGAGGGATATACAGGGTGACTTCGAAGTTGAGTCATTTATTTTAACAGTGAGTAGATCTGATCAAAAGAAATGTTTTTTTCCTTTACCATTTTTCTGGTAAAATTAAAGTAACAAAGTTATAGCCCTTTGGAAGTTTGAGTACCGCCCTGCCTATTATATGCTCGTGTTTGGCGACAACGGATATAATCCGCCTGACCGGTTCATCGCATCGGAAACAAAAAAGCGAAAGAATTTGAAACGTTTATCACGATGTTTTTCGTCAGTCGATAAATCCTGAGTGAATAGTAGTGTGTTGCGTGGCTCAAACGAAATCAAAAATGGCACATGTTTACGAAAATGCTGAACTTGTGGACATGATTCTTATTTACGGGGGGGCAGTCTTTATAAAATGCTCCCGGATGCATCACGGATTTATGCGAATCGGTTTTCCAATCGAGTGCAACCAACCCCTCGTGCCTTTGTTAATGTAGTGCAAAGGGCTCGTGAATCAGGTGACTTAAGACCTCACAGGTGAGGGCATGCTGCTCCAAGACCGCACGATCAAATACAGGTCCGCACTGAAATACTTGTCGGGAGGATACTTTATTAAACAAGGTAACATTTTTTTTTTATTTTTTTTTATTTTTACACACATATTTTGGTTTATCTTCCTTCTACAATCATTATCTGAAAATTAATGACTCAACTTCAAAGTCACCCTGTATAAGACTTACCGTAAACAAGTTATACAGAAACGTTTCCCTAAAATTATTATGCAAAAAAATAAAACTTCACCAGGCAGATCTGGTATACACTAAGTAAAAAAAGATGGACCTCCGGTAGCTTTTCGCTAAGATTTTGATATACCAGCACAAAAATAGAAAAAAATTGATTCCTATCTCCCAGTGTTATAGTACAAGGTACAAGTTAGAAAAAAGAAATAGATATCTTTACGCAAAAAAAAGAATAGTCAAAGAGCCTTACATTGTATAGGACCACGTATTTACTCTGAATTGTCTGTCACGATAGTACATATTTTGTTTTTTAAACATTTTGAAAAAAGACTGAGAAGATGGATAATGAGAACACCTTGCATGATTTTGCATAAATATATAAGCATGGAGAGCTAGTGTTTCGAGAATACACGGACTTCAAATCCCTCAAATATATACTGGAAGCGTTGTTTCATTTCATAGTAGTACTAGCATTATTGTTTTCATGCCTTAACTTTTATGGTTGATGCGGAATATTACGTAAAATATATTTTTTTGCTTATATATTGTATGGTGTATGATATTGTTTTGGTGGGGCAAGGGAATTCAAAAAATATCCTACAGACAAATCTTCTTTGAAGATTTCAGTGGGTAATCTTATTTATTTTCCAACTGTCTCTAGTATAGGGCTGATTATTTATGTACATATAATAATTATGTAAAGTAAATGGCTTTGCCTTTGACTTTCACTGTGACTTTGAAATACTCGAGCGCATGAAATGATTTTGACCAAAATTCCTTAGAAAACAAAATTTATGGAAAATTTTATGATATTTCACAAAATGCACTTCTTTTCTTCTAAAACACCAGCGGTATAGGAAATATTGCCTATTAGAGGGCAAGGTACACCAGTTTCTACGTACCAGGCTTAGTTTGGGCCGGAAAACTCTAGCTGCTTATTGCTGATGATGTGTTTACTCAACGTCTAAAATCCTAACTCAGTATATCTACCCGCTTCGTAGATATTTTTCGACGTCTTTTTTTATAAAAAAGAGGAAATGGTGGTGTGATTCCTCTTTCCTTTTTTTAAGTTAAAAAAATAATTTATAAATCACTGTAAATGAAATCTAAGGGTCAGTCAATGCAAAACTGCTGTCAAGTGGCGTGGAAATGTAGGCCCTAGCTCAATAAAGCGGAGAGTAGGGGCGGTTAAGAGAGCCAGTGACTCAAGACGGATCAAGCCACAAATCCCCGATGTGTTAGTTGTTACTTGTTTTACCTGACCCCACACAAAGAAAAGAATCTAATAGTAATGATGAAACCTAATTAACTGTATACAGAGAGCCAAATAAAACATGATGTTTAAACACAAAATCACAATATATTATCAAAACAAGCAGCACATATGCTCCACCACTGGAGTGCAAGTTAAAAGGAAGGATACTCAAAACTACCTAACAATTAAATTATTAGACCCTGATAATTAACCCTGCAAATCATTTACCATTGTACACGTCCGAAGGCTTTACTTATAGAGGCTTCACAAACCTAAACTTATCTGGATAATGGTCTTCTTCCAGCTACGGATCTAGGCGCAGCTGAGGTGTTTTCAGCACACAAACGCTCACGTCAAAAACTAGTAGCCAGTAGTGAGCAGTGACGTGAGGAACGTCAGAAGGTAGTGGCTGCTTGGCTCGTTCTCAAAATGTATCTTATAAAAAAAACCTAGAGACAAAGACTGTTTAAAAGTCTACTCTATGTCTGAGGCGGAACTACTCATTTAAAACACTCAAAACTTGAAGAAAAATCCATATACATTCTCTTTTACAAGAAAACTATTTTTCTTTCTGCAAGGGAAAGATAAGATAAAAATGTACTACAGTGATATACCCTCAGAAAGTTATCCCTTATTCTAACATAAGTTATGGCAGGTCAAAATTCAAAATATTGATCAATATATTGTAGTAAGCCCAAAAAAAGGTAACATGTAGGCACCACCCTATATTTGAATACGTACAATGCCGAACAAAATCAAGACCACTAAGAATTTCAGTCAACAATAATTAATATACTAATATCTATAAAATAAGAAATTAAAATAATATTTTACCTGTTCACATCAGGATTTTTTTGTCAAGGGAAAGGGATGGCTTCCAACAAAATCGGCTGGCGAAACGGCTACAAGGCAGCTAAAAAAACAAGCTGGAGGAGTGTGAATGGTGGTTCTCCGCAATGCCTTTCCACTAAAAGGAAGCAAATATTGCACACTTCTTCAGGATATGCATTAATGGACGTGGTCCGTATATAAAAGAGAACTTACCGCTGGAGGTTAAAATCCCATTAGATAATGGACGGGTAGTACAGAAACCAAAATAACTACACGTAAGGTACAAAATAAAAGCGTACTACTCCATAAACTGGTATTAAGGGCGTTAATATCAAGGCATCTTGATCGGAAATCAAACGTCAAAAGAAGGTTAAATGAGTGGCCCTGAAGAAGGCACGTCCGACAGAAAATCAAAAGGAACACAGAAAGAAGGTAAAGAAGGTATGTTGGTAGTAAATCAAAATTTGACAGAAGGTATCTCGATATGAAAGTAAACATTCATATACGGCTAGTACGTACGGAAATCACAAGGTGACGCGATGGTCAACTATGTCTACGAGGGACCAACACAATTTTATGAGGAAATTTCTCAGATAGTCGTTAATAATAGCATAACATTAGTGTCAAAAAGACTTCAAGAATATACTGACTCGCTGAGAAAGAAAGATGTGATACGTGCGAAATTATACAATCAATAATCTATGAACTTTGCCAAAAGAAAATAATTGAAAACGGTTTTCCCTAGGAATGGGCACTCTATAATCGATTAAGAGAAATTCAAATTACTGATAAAAAAAGGTTTCGTGATTTTGGCACGTGACGATATATTTTTTTTAATTCCGTAAATAAAAGCTTCATCGCCCTGTATGTACGTACTACTATACATATATATATATATATATATATTAGCACTTTCTTGTTATTTTTAGATGTACTTTCTACCCTAGAAATATTGGCACGTCTTTGTGAAACACCCTGTGTATAATTGACCGATTTCAACAAGTCAAAATATTGAAAATTCGTGAATAAAGTTTAAAGTGTGCAGCTGCAGTAGGACCTGTGTTCCCTAATCCGCGGCTCTGAACCTTTTAATAAATTCTTTTTCGTTAGTCATAACACTCATAACTTTATAAAGGATTAATTAAGATATCGACATACAGTTTTTACTATTTGTAGAATTTTTCATTCACTTTCTGATTAATGAAAAGTAATATTACAATTACCGAAGTTTTCGAAAAAATCGAGATCAACGACGGTTTTGTCATTACGCTCCAACCGAAAAAACGAAAAACGAACTTAATAAAGAAGACTTGGCATCCGTTACATGCACGCATTGAAGCCCTTTTAAATGATATCATGACCATGAAAATCGATAATGCCAAACAGAAGCTATACTATTTCCTCTGAAATGACTTTGAACCCAGCTTAAGACAACCTGCTTATGAAAAAATCATGTAAAAAAAGGTTGCAAAATACGAATAGTATGGAACGAAGCTGTTTCAAATATAAGTTAATTAAGAACGATCTTGAAAAAAACAGCATTTCTAATTTTATAGTTAGGGTTACACCGCCTAGCGGTCATTTTAGGAAGCTGAAAACAACTTTTTGCAATTTCTTTGCCCTGTTCCGTTATAAAATTTTTTAACCGATAGCGGTTGCCAAGATGCGCCCTTTATTAATTGCCCGCTTCGTACAAACCGGCAGATTATCATACTTCCTGTATCGGAGACACGAGGGACGCGTCCGAGTATTTCTATGGAAATAGTTTTTTCATTTTTGCAATCCTGTACTCCCATCACCACTAAAGCGTATTTTTGTCTGAGATCTAATTTTCAAATCCCAATAGGTTCCTACGACGCTCGAGTAACTCCGCATTTAGCCTTATGGGCTCCCCTACTATTATAGTACTTTAGGCACCACAAAGACAGGGCCTGGGCCTAGGTATAAGATAAGTGCATCAAAAGATGCTGTGTATCTAACAAAAAGTCAATCTTCGATAGACGTGTGAAAAAATAACTAATCTCATTATAATCTTATTCATAAAATGGCGACGCCTACTATGCAAGCATCCCGTTTTGTTCTCAGTAAAACAGTTGCAACATTGCATCTGTTTGTAATGCAAATTTTATTTGTTTATTATATAACGCGGCATACTTGTAGTAAAAAAGGAGGTGGCACAATCTGCACATTCTTTAATCTATATTTGTTCATAAAAATCATAATTATTACACTAATTAGTCAAAATAAGGACAATATGCAAGTCTTTCAGTTTCATCATAGTCTCACATGAATTCTGGTACGTTTCTTCGTGTTTTCATTTATTTGGAAAACGTGTATGTTGTTTTACATGACTTCAATTTTGAATAACGCATAAAATTACGCAATTACATTTTATGATAAAAAGTATTGTAATGTATGTATCTGGAGCAAACGCATGTTAAATTACTGGAACACGTCGTACTTCATTTTGCAATATCTGCTATTGACAATGATTTACTTTACCGATTTGATTATTGAACTAGCTTTATAACAATTATCGTAAAATCAGTAAATCCAAGATTTATTGGAATTGCAAGCAGTATGGTGATCAGGTCCGCATATTGATCCAGAAATACTGGAGTTGAATAAATTGGCTCAACGCCTACTGTTCATTATTGCGAAAAAGTACTTCTTGAAATTAAACATAAGTTCTAAGATATAGTTTTGTGCCTAGCTGAGACCCAGTATTGAATACTGCTCACATATATGGGGACTTTCACTATACATGATTGATACTGTTAAGCCTCAGTCACACTAACGGACGGTCGGCTACCTGTTTCTCGTCTACCGGTATGCTAACGGACATTGCTCCTCATAGATTTCTTTCATGATGCCGTCACACGGTCGAACTCCATATATCTGGTCGATACAATATATGCTTTGTTCATAAAGTGTCATGGTTGTAGAACCATCTGCCCGAGGATCTTTTCTGCAGGCTTGCTAACCTCAGACAGTTCAAAGGTCGGGAAATTAAGTGCTCCTCGTAACCTTTTAAGAATCGCGGTATACAACAGAATTTAGAATCTGCTTTCGCTACTGCTTTAGAATAACAGGTTATTGATATACTTTCCTTTTACTGATATGCTGACGGAATTTGCTGGTCTGAACTCTATTCCAAGATGTTGCCACTTTCTAGGTATCTAGATGGACCCGTCGTGGCAAAAATAATACTAAAGCTCCAGCCACCCATCTACTTAATATCCGAACATCCTGAAAACTTGGCAACTGTGCATTTTTTCAAAAGGGTGTTCAGGAGATCATAAAAGAAATCTATCGAAAACTTCTTATATGGCTCCAGAGATCATTTGTAGGTCAATTTCGTGAACTCAAACTGGAAGTACCATTTGACAGCAGATTCGGGATATGCTCAAAATTCTACACACTCAAATCCATATTAATACGCATGCAATCATGAATGCTAAACATTGGTAGGTCAAACTGAAGAGTCGGAAAGTACATCTCAGAAACTTTCTTGACCTCTGAAAGTTTTATAGGAACCCTTATTCGTTCGTGTATTCAGTAGAACCTGTATATATATGTCGTGATATTGGTTTATAATAGTTAATCCTCTATTTTAGCAACTCTAGACTGGTCTAATATGCAACTTTACATATAAGTGCATCCAGTAGCACATCAGATAATTAGAAAATCTAGTAATTCCTGCGTGAAACCTTGATTTCACGCCACGCTTTAATGTTATTAAGATTACATTATTTGCCTTGCTGGAACTCGATAAACACACCTCTAGTTCTTGCCATACCTGGGAAGAGATCCTGTTCAATGAATAAATTTATCATACCAAATAAATTATTTAGCGGAATTGCAATTTGCGATAGTGTCGCAATCCGATAGTTTTTCAGATGCATATGACATACTAAGACTCCTATGAACTAATCGTGATATGTTTACATGATTATATACTGTAGGACGTTATTTATTACAAATCGGTTGGGCTGTAAATAATTTGACACATAGCTTTTCAGTCAATAGGATACGAAGTACTTATATTGTGTTAGCTTCCTAAATGTTATTTGTTCAGTTATATCTGTGGCTTGGTTGAAAAATGGCCAATCTACGAAAATTAAGTTTGGCGATAATCTAGGATTTGTAAATTGGAATATTTCTTACACAAAAATCCCTTATCCGAATTAAATGAAATTATTCCAGCATGTAATTGGAAGTGCTATGATCCAAAATATATTGAAAATTCGTAGACGTTTTCATTTATTTACATCTTTTTGTTTGTTAGGCCCCTACAATTTTGACCAAACTCACATAGACTCTATATCTAATATGAACATAGGCCCAAGAAAATAGTATTTAAGCCCCATTGTAGAAAAGAGTGTAACTTAGGCTCTTTTGACTATAACACGTTTTCCCCATGATACTTTCTTTTAGCGTCAATAACAATAAAACACAGTTTGCGATATTACATTTTATTAAAGTACAAAAATAATCTAAAGAGCGTTTTTCAACATATTAATACAAACTGAAATAAATTTACACCCTTCTTTGAAATGGCAAGAAATTAAAAAGGCTTATTCGTCACATTGAAAGATACCTGTGGGACATACGTCTTCATCGTTAGTCGCTTCTTGTGATTTAAGATTGCCCTAAAAAAGCCGACAATTTGGATTGCGTTTTGCGTTAAACTATTAATGTCGTCCAATTTTTTTTTGTGAGAGGCAGCGGGTACAAATTATGTAGCTTTTCCAAAATAAGTCGTGTCTCATATGGCTGTCCTTTTTTATTCTTTGTGATATCCCATACTTTCAAATCTTCTTTTGCCAACAAACCTTCCTTCTAAAAAAATTGTCCAGGGTTTTCCTTGGTATAAAGGAAATAGTTTGCTTTTAAAAAAGACATTTGCTACCCGTCTGCGTTTTTTTTTCTATTCACAAAATACGCTTTATGAAAAAATAAAACGTCTCAAGTTTACGTTATCCCAGAAATGTCAATACACTTTAAATAAGTATTAAAAAGACCTAAGATCTCAAAGGCCTATATTTTCTAGGCCGTTTGATGTTTATTCATTACTAGTATATTTGTTACTTGGGAGCATTTAAGGAGGCGTAAAGTGCAGATTGGACATTTTATATCTTACAGTCAGGCCCTTATTACAAATCTTTTATCGAAATCTACTAGCATTATTCACTTAGGACCATTTTAATTGAAAAGAGAGTCATTCATTTAGTAAGGTAGGTCCTCTAACTAACTTTAAAATTCAGCCAAATTTGCTTTTGCCAAAAACAGACAACAAAGTTATTTGTTGTAATCAATTAAACATTGAGATTGAAATAGAAAATAACAAGGCGCGCCCCTGCATTCCTTCCTTTCTCCTCCATTTACTTTATCTTCCCTTTTTTCTATCTAGGTAACCAAACCTGACAAGTTTATAGACGCACAAAAATTCCACAAAGACCAAAAGTCCTATGATTTGCTCTTATCGACGAACTAAATTTTAATGCGTCTATTTTTCAAAATTAACTGTTCAGTTTTACTTTAGACGCCTACTGGCTAGGAAGTATTTCAATCGCGAAACATTCGAAAATGAAGGATTATGTTTTTTGGATGTTATATAACATGTACATCTCAAAAAACCATGTCACTCCTTTCCGTCGGTCTGTCTATCGGTCTTCCGTCTGTCGGTCTGTCCGCTAATTTTAAATCCGCCTATTACGTGAGAAGTACCGCTCGGATTCTGATGAAATTTTCACACAAGGATACTATTATGCGAAGCGTGAAAAAGGGTTGTAGTTCTTTGAAATCTGAGAAAAAGACCAAACACATTTTCAGAAAATTTTGTGTTGGGATTGAGTTTTGGGCGTTGGGCTTTATAGGGGGTGGAAGACGGTATATGATTTTTTTATCGTAGTATATTTCTACGCTCCCAACCCCTTTAATTCTATGCACCTATTAGCCGTATTTCACACATCATAGTTTTACCCGTACATTTGATTTAACATGATAGAGGCCCGGCTTATATTTGTATTCGTACTGAAGCCCAGAATGGTCGGTAACTACCAGAAAGGCAGGGAAAGAATGTCCCCGGACTAATTTTATGGGCCTGTTTGACTGACTTAATATGTTTAATTTCTCTGTTCTACATATCTGTAACTCAGTATTTCCTCAGAGAATTTAAATTGCGCTGAACATAATTATTTATGAACTGATAACGGCATTGCATGGGAAGTGCAGAGTGTACCTACATGGCTCCATTTTTAGAATGAGAATGGAATTGACTAGAGAAATTAATTTGATATTTTGAGTGTGAGCTGTTATCATTCTAACCTAATTTCCCATTACTCTAGCATATTTTCATAAGAAATCCGTTTAATTATCATTTAATTAAAAATAATATGGAGAATTATCTGGGTACCTCTTGATGATATGAAAAATAGCATCAAATAGGTTGACTCTATACTTCCTACGCCTTTGATGGAGGTTTCAAAGGAAAAAGATGAATCAAGTCGTTTCAAAAGGCGGAATCAAATCATGACTAGGCAAGTTCACTCAAGTACCACGAATCTTTGACCTCTACATATCAAACTGTATAAAATAAATAATAAATCATATTTCTGTTTCCATGTCAGATGTAAGACAAACTTGGGTGACTCATTATGTCTAGCAGGTGCATAATATTACCGGGATTAACATCTTCTTGATGATAGAATGTCTTTCACAATCGCCAAACAAGCAACATTTACAACTATTTATCGCATACAGCTTCCAGCCTGCAATACTTAAAGTTGTAACGCTATGTTCCAGCGATTTTTATTTTTTTGTCCGTAGCTCTGTCGCTAATGAGTCAATTTTCAAAATCTACGATTGCCGTTAAAGTATTGTACTCGGTATAGCATTTAAACTTAAGTTCCCAAGTCTTCTGTTGCTTAAATATACCTGCATCACACAAGTCCGTGTTTCTCATTTATGTCAATCTATTGTATTTGACGAAATATTTATAGAACCATCATATACTGAGGAACACAAATTGATGATTAGGCGAAATAAGTGTTGTATTCAAGAATCATAAAATTCACAAAAACGTATGTGTAGGTATGAAAACAGTCAAGTGATCATTTTCAAAAGCATCGCAGAAGGCTATAGAGGCACGTACTCCTAATAACCAAATATTTCTAAAATATATAAATATTGCCCTGTAGCGGTGTGTCGGTGTCGACACGAGCATGCAGCGTCGCAACATCGCGCCGTGCACGCAACGCCAACGATTGCAGGTGACTTTTATAATTTAATTTTCCCGTTGTTACCGGGATTAGAAGCTCTTCTATACTAAAGACTTACAACCTCCAATCCCCAATCTGCAACTTCTACAAAAAACTTTTCGAAAATTGTCTTTTTCCTTCTTTAGGATTAGCGGATAGATAGACCGACAGAGCGACGAAAACAAAAGATATCGTTATTCGTGATCCAAAAAACACATAAACTCGTTTTCTAAATATTTTACAATACTTACGCTCAGTAGCGTTGCAAGTAAAATGGCATCAAGTAGTTTTACTCTGCATTTTCCATGCACCGCCGTCATCGATTCTAACAGGATTATGTTCCGCATAAGTTATGCTTTATGAGAAAACATTTAGTTACGGAAACATATAACACAAAGATTAAACGAATCAACCTTGTCAAACATGCCTATACAATTATACCTATACCGGTAGTATCTTACATCTGGCAACGTCGTTGTTCATCCAATCTTGGTCATACGCTTTAGACGCGGCATCGTGGCACCGGTTGCAGTAATCGTAGGACACTTATTGAAATCGGTGAGCCCAGAGAGCAGAAGCAGAGACGCGTAACAAAAACAGTTATCATTCAAGTTTGTAGGGCAACTGCAGTAGTAGGCGTGGGAAGTAAAAAGTCACGGAACATACAACCAGATACTAAAATTTGATATTACCTTCCTATAAAATGGTCTCTTCCCGATAATAGATTGCAATAATTTCCTCCTACAGCACATCAAAAAAATTCATTAATTCTGCTTCTACATACAGAAAATAACAAAAATAATTAAAAACATACCTATAATCAAATTTTTGTTTACTCATGCAACAAAGACTGGATACTTCCGGCATTTCTCTTATGTGCGTAGGAGGGACGGAAAAATAATTATTGAAAAATCATCTATTATCGAATTTGTATTGATTACCTACATTACATTACAACATAGCCACACGTAGTGATTAAACGTTTTCGTGTAGCTTTAGTTAGGCGTACGAGTGTTTCTTTAATTTCACAGTCCATTGAATTTTATAAAACACCCGCTCGCAGTGAGAACAATTATCGCTATTATTATATGGAAACGTGGGATTCGATTGAATCGTATTGTGCAGATATAGTAAATAGAGATGAATGATAATAGTGTTATGTAATAATAAAGAGTATGCAGATTCTTTTTTTTTATATCGAAGCAGCCGCGCAAGCAGAAGCCTAAATGCTGGAACACCGCGGCTGCTATGATGATCCCAAAGAAATTTTGTTAATTCGATTTTTGAACTGCCTAAGGTTAGTAGAACTGGGAAAAGCTTCCTCTTGTAGATTGTTCCACAATCTCGACACCCTAGGGACAAAGGAGCGGTCGTATCGGCCAGTTCTGGATGTACGAAGTTCGACACGGTTAGGATGAGACGCAAAAGTCAGGCGGGTCTGCCTGGCAGGCACATCGCGCGGCGGCATCATGGAAGAGAGCTCTGAGGAACAAAGCCCGTTGGTGTAGCGGTAGAAAAGAGCTAGATCGCCGCCGGTGTGAAAGGGTCCTGAGACTGTCTGTTAGAGAAGAGTCATCGATCAGTCGGACCGCCGGATTCATAAGATATCTGGAAGAGACGCGAAAGAACTGGAGCAAGCTCCGCTGCACACCTCTTCAGTACAATGACAGGAATCAAGTCCAGATCAGAAGCTTTGTTGATGTCGAGCGACAAGAGCACTCGACTTACGGTCTTATGCCTGAATGTTACCTTCCGCATAGAGTAGGGAACCCTTTGAATTGACGGCTCTTGGGCGATGGGGGGAACGTCCATGGTGGAGTTGGCAACAAAGATCTTGGCTAGCACTTCCGCCTTGGCCTTTGAGTCGAATACAATAGTTCCATCCTGACATATAAGTGGTGGAAGGCTACTGTGTGAGAAGTTCTTTTCAATCTGCTTGGCCAGCGTCCAGAAAGATCTACTGCACTTGCGCTACGGCATTACCCTGTGCCTAACTTTTATGTCGTGCTGGTTTTTGGCATTGCAAACCTCTTCGTTATATTTGTTTCTGGACTCGACGTCGGCTTGTCTGTTCTCTACAGTGGGGTTTTGTAAGAAGGTTCTGTGTGCCGTGATCTTCTGCTGGCAATATGTGTCATGTAATAATAAAGAGTATGCAAATTCATAAAAGTAGATTCATATTCTAATGGCAAAAATTATTTCGGAAAGGTTTTACTTGTTCTGAGCTATACAAATGTTATCTTCGTTTGATCTCGAATTGATTTTTTAGTACTAGAGTTATTGCAAAGGCAGAACTTAAACACCGACGTCCGCGAATATTACGGTACATGCCCATTAAGGCGGTTGGGAAGCGAAAAGTATCGTATCTATCACGCTGGTTTCCGTCATACATAATCAAATAACAGCCCGTGCACTGGAGCGATGCAAAAGGAAGGGACGTGTCCCATTCGACCTACAACTGCCGTTGTTTTCTTCCCGTTGCTTCGCCTGAGTGCTTGCATGTTTATAAGGAAACCGAAGCAATTCTAATGATCTGGTTTTAGTCCCTACGCCACTGGCGAGGAAGTATTGCAATCATGAAAAGATTCGAAAATTAGATATGATATTTGAATGTTATGGATATATGTACATCACGAAAAACCATGTCATTCATTTCAGTCGGTCTGTCCGCTAATTCTTCGCTCATCTATAAATTGAAAAGTACCGCGCGGATTTTCACACAAGGTTACCGAGGAAGAAGGAGCTTTGTAGTTTTTTGAAATCGGTCTACTGGCAGTGGAGCTGCAGATAAAAATGACAAAAATAAAATTTTGTCGTTTCAAACAATCCTGATCATTTAAAAAAAATGCAGGCGTTACAAATTGGATGCTCGGGCGGAGAGTTTATGTCAATTCTTTGGCGCTAGCAATTCATGCATTTTCAACCTCGATAATGTTTACCAGGCGCTTTCATGACAAAACATGAGGATTGAGCCCTTCAGTGATGCAGTGGACGTACATCATCGTGGTAAGACCCATGATTTTACTAATGTATCTCTGGTGTGGTGGCCAATTATGGGACAACGCCTTGCCATTGCAGAATTAAGCAAGGTACAAAGACTTGCTTGCCTGTCGACAACCGCTGCAATGAAGAACGTTGCAACTGCGGCACTTGAAACCATGCTGGACCTCCCATTAATAATAATGAGGGAGCCAGGAATGAGCTTACAGCCAAAGACGGGACATGAGAACTTTGGACATAATCAAATAAGGAGACATGGGAAGTGACATACTCGGTGCGAGCAAAGACTACATAGTCGCTAGATTTGTATTCAAAAAGAACTTCGAGACCAACATTGGGGATCGAACGAAACACCAAAGGCACAGCCTGCAAGGGGAAATTACCTGGTACACTGATGGATCAAAAACTGAACAGACAACAGTTGCAGGTATATATGGGGACAGGACGGATAAGCTCGCAAGAAAAGGTTCATCCGCAATACGAGCCCAGAATCTGCCTTAGGGGTGCCAAAAAGCAGGAAGCAAGTCACGGAATGGGTAAAAAACCAGCACAAGGATCATTGGCACTTAGTGACTGGAGGGCATGGCTTGAGAACCCAACCTGGATAAGTTATTAGGGATATCTGATATATCATAG
The DNA here is from genome assembly GCA_963669975.1 of Acanthoscelides obtectus. Taxonomy (NCBI): domain Eukaryota; kingdom Metazoa; phylum Arthropoda; class Insecta; order Coleoptera; family Chrysomelidae; genus Acanthoscelides; species Acanthoscelides obtectus. Next base: position 89,140,077 of record CAVLJG010000003.1, on the reverse strand, counting down.
ATTTCTAAATACATTTGCTCCTAAAACTTGAATGAGAGAGATAGTTATTGTCTGGCAATAGATACACCCTTCATACAAAAATCAAAATAAATCTTTGTGAAAGCATGGTCCGCTCACATTACGAGGGTGAATCAAATATGAACCGAACTTTTCTGTTTAAAGCGTCATAGGTGAATGGAGTGGGGCGACGTCTTGCTATATGTTGGGTGGGGATGTCAGAAAGAGAGGAGTCAATCGGTTTAGGGTAAAATTTTCCGAAATTGTGTGTCGATTAACATCACAGTTCGGCGATAAGATAGTTTCAAGGACACAAGTATACGACTGGCAAAAACATTTTCCATGGTCTGTCAGAAGCCTGGAGAGGCAGGAAGCAGGAAAACTTCTTGCAATGGTATTTTGGGATTCCAGAGGATAGTTGATTTTCTTCACGATCGCCGTACAGTTAATGCTGCTTACTACTGTTAACTGCTTAATAAAGGCGAGGCCTATCGAAGTGCCATTCTGCTCCATGACAACGCTAAGTCACGCACAGCTGCATTGACACAAGAAAAATTACACGAAATTCATTGTGAAAGACTTGAACACTCGCCTTACAGTCCCGATTTGTCATCATGTGACTATGAGATGTTTGGACCACTTAACGAATACCTGAGAAGTCACCACTTTGACGACGACTAAGGTGCAGAAAGGTTGGTGCACAATTGACTACTGACACGACCAGCTTCACCCTTTAATGGGTTAAATTAAAAAGCTTCCGAACCGATGAAAAAAATTCATCAATGAGAGAGGAGATTATGTAGAAAAATATGATGTGAATAACTTGTATTTACTTTACCAATAAAATTGCTAAAACAAGAGTCCGGTTTATATTTGATTCACCCTCGTATATGACCTGTACCTAACTAACATTTATAAACGTAAAATCCAGGTCGTGCAGAAATCAAGCCTCAGATTAATATAAATATGAGATCATAAGACAAGAGCAAATTTTTCAGAAGGTGAAAGAAACTAATTGGTTAAACATGGAAACAAGAAGATCTGCCGCAACATTATATCATAAAATAATTCTATATAAGACCCCGCTTACTTATTTGAAAAAAAAAGAACTTTCCGAACAAATGTTCATAACATCAATCTAAGATCCAGGGAGTTGTTAACTAAACACATCTCAGCAACAGTACGGGTACATTTTGATACAAGTCATTGTTTATTTCTAATATGTAAGATGTATTTGTGTAATGAGAGTATTTGTATAATATTTGAATTAGGACAACTGAACGATCGATGATGCATTTAACCGTGTATGCAACGGGGTGCTGGGTTACTACGTTGCTGGGTGGTTGGTACTATCGGTAGGGCAGTAGGTTAGATTGCAGTGTCCTTAGGAAGTTCATAGTCAACCTGCTTGACGCCATTTTATCAATTGGGGAAACCTTCATTTTCCGATTGTTACACAAGTTCATTAGCCCTGAAACGAGCGACTGTATCGGTCAGATCTCTGTTATGTCCATGTAAGAGAGGCTTAAGGCTGCCCATTTGAGAAGTAACATCGATCATTCATGCAGCAGTCCTCAAAAGTGCGCCAGTGTGACATGGGACATGTGAACAGTACTCTGGACCGGATCGTCGTACTTCCTCTCCCTAAACAGATATCCTTGTTCACTTGTCTTTTGAATATTACGTCATACAGAATGTCTTCCTAAGCTTTCCGCTAGCTCAAACGATCTTTTCTTAGGGTGCGTCTGTTACTTTGCTTACATAACACATTGACACAATTTCTGTTTGTCCTAACCACAAATTATCGGTCTCACTGTTTTTGTGTACCTGAAATTATAGAGCGATAGATGTGTATTTCAATCGAATGGAGCCGTATACGTTGACGCACCCAAATCGCGCCGTGTAAATCTATTTACAGGATGTTTACTTTTCTTTTGAACACGATAGAAGGAATAAATATCGACTGGAATCTGCTAAAATGAGGCGGTGGTTGACCCCTATACCGGGTGATCTTCCAAGATGGTTCACTCCTATAACTTTGTTATTATTGAAGATGGAAAAATGAAATTTGCGAGTTGCGTGTATAGATGAATTTACATTTTTTGACATATTAACTTGCTTTGACGTACTTTCGGTTTGACCGGAAACGAATCCAACTTTCGATTGTTAAATGGGACACCCTATATATTTTTACTGATTTCGATCGAGAATGACATGCTGAACTTAACATCGTATGTAGATATTTGACAAAGTGATGTTTATTTCAAGTTTTATTTTTCGATCTAGTATGTCATGGATCCTGTAATTCGCTTCATGTTTGATCAAGTAACACTGGAAAAATACGATTTTGAGGCGAATGACCTTACAGTCGTTTAAAAGAATTTCTAAAAGAAGAGGGTGGCTCTTCGACCTTTTCTGAGAAACTACTTTCTTACGAATAATTTGACACTACACACTCTTATTATCTATAGTTACTTTATTTTGACTATTTTTCTGAATAATTGTAAAACGATCATACCTAACAGCAAATAATACGTACCTGCATTCGGTATACCTATACACTAAATCCTATTATTCTAGTTATCCGTGACAAATAATTGAAGGTGTTGCTAGAGTTCCTTCAACAAATAGCTAATCTAAGTTATTAAATACTTTCAGTTTTAAAAATGTATGTTACGTAGTTAACTTACAATGGAAAGCTGTTCACAAGAAAATGTCATTAACTTTATCGTCAGTGACAAAAAAAGGAATAGGCGGTTGAAGTAAATTGTTTTAGTATGTCACATAAGTTATTCATCCGTTTGGAGAATTCTTCACAAATATAATTATCGATCAATCAAATACCTATTACACCAACATCTTTACGTTGACGACCACAACCGCAGATTAACTTACTGCTAATGGTTTTTGACTAAATACAGAGAAGATGTATGTTTTCCGTTTAAAATTATTTATTCAGACGGAAGTCGGTTTACCAACTTGGGTATGTTCAATCGAAATAATATATGGTACTGGTCACAAACAAACTTAAGTGTAACGCAAGAAGGTATGATCGTTTCTTAAGGCTGCTACACACAGTGCCGCCGGGCAAGCCGCCGGCTAAGCCTCCGTGCACCCGGCGGCATACAAAGCCGCCGGCCTTGCCGCGCAAAGGAGCCGCCGGGGTGTGCCGGCGGGTTACGCGGCTTGCCGGCGTCACTTCGTTCCTGGCATTCGAGAGGTAGTGTTGTGCGGTTTGTGTGTTGCACTTCACTAGCGTCCTATGTGACTGTCACAACCGGAATGATGCTTGGCGGCTTGTATTGCCGGCGGCATTGCCGCCGGCTTGTGTGTAGTAGCTTTACAATCATTCAGAAAAATAGTGAAAATAAAATAAGAGTGTATAGTCTTAAATTATTCGCAAGACAATGGTTTCTTAGAAAAAGACGACGAGCCACCCCCTTTCTGTTTGAAAAAATCAAGTAAACTGATTAAAATAATGTTTGTAACTTTTAGAAAATCTGTAAAGTGACTGTAAGGTCGTTACTTCATCAAAAATAAAGCGATTTACAGGATCCATGGAATTCTAGATCTAAAAATCAAAACTAAAATAAAAATGACTTTGTCAAATATTGATAAGTGAGGGGTTTTAAAGTTCAGAATGTCATTCTCGATCGAAGTAAGTAAAAATATGCAGGATGCCCATTTAGGAATCGAAAGTTGGAGTCGTTTCCAGTCAAACCGGAAGTAAGCCAAAGCAAGGATATGTCAAAAACTGTAAATTTATTTATAATAGGAAGGTTCGACATTTTTCGTATTTCTCTTATTTTAATTAAAATCGAGGGATTTTGTTATTAAAAAACGATCAAAGAAATTTGAGTGCAAAATATTATTATTTACGCCGACGGAAAGCATCTTAAAATCAAGGATCGACGCGAGGCTAGAAAACGTACCTGTACGCGAGACTAGACCGCGTGACGTCAGTAGCCAGGCACGTGCTGTCACCCTCATAGAGTACTTGTATCTTGTGTTTTGTATACGGAGTGAAGAGTATACGAATACGAATTTATATAAACTGGGACCGACGTTTGTGTACTAGTACTAGCACAATGCTTCAAGGTTATCAGAAAGCTGATTCGCGAAATTTACCCCATGTGAATGTGGAAATGGTGTACGTGTTTTTGGCAAATAATGCAAATTTAAATAAACCTCAGAGCAGCGGTGTTAAAGTAGTTCGGTAAGTACCTATATGAAGCTATTTTTTTTGTTTAGCTCCAATGGGTAGTATTTTTTTGTATTTCTCCGCAAAAATTGATCCTGCTTTGCTTTAGTCTATTGAAAGCTAATAATATCAAGACATAATAATACCTGCTGGTGACAAAAATTTTGAAGGCTATTTATCTCTGCTTTTTTCTTCATAGGTAAAATATTTCGGAATCTATATTATCATTGTACATACCTTTTTACCTTGTTACGCATATTAACAGCCCCGAAATTGGTTATTTTTTCATGCATAATAAGGCTTTATTACACTATTCTGAAGTAAAGTATGGTACTAATATGTTTTCAATGAGAGAAATTCCTGGGATGAACGCGGAGGTACCACCCGGCGGATCTCGTAGGCGGAGCCGGAATGTGTGCATGTTGCATGCACACGTGTTCCCTCGCCAGAGTCCGTGTGGCGTTCCCCCTTTCCTATGTATCCCCCTATAGCCCCACGGTACCCAATGGGTGCTAAGGCCTTAGTCCTTCGTGGTAGTTGAAGTATAAAAAAAAAAGTAAGCTGGTCAGCTTCGCTGTCACTACTTTCAGTACTGCTTCCACTGGTTTCATACGAATCAGATTCGGATATTTCTCTTATTGCGGGACTTTCAAGATTTGCCCTTTCACTTTCCACTTGCAAACGTTTTTTTGACCGCTCTGAAATCTGTTTAGCAAGAGCAGGAATTCTTATTGGCGATACAGCAACATCCATTACTTACCGTTTTTGCGAAATTTGAACTGACTTGCTTCTAAAATGTACCTGTTTGGTTTAACATGCCTTGTCACATACCTGTGACTGAACTTCTACTGTTAAAAATTCAGGCAGTTCATCATGCTCCTCCTCAATAACTTCCACGCCTTCAGGCTCGCACTTTTCGGTTGAGGGTCCCGCCCCTCGTGCCGCTGCTGGCTGCAAATATTTTACATTCCGTCGAGCTGCGTCAAACCACTTTTTACGTTGTGCGGCAGCTTTTGGAACACTCACAAAAAATGTTTGTGGTGTTGTACTTGACGTACTTGTACGTATACATTTTGGCACACAACACCACTTTCTGTTCGACACTGTCAAAGTTCACAGAATTTAACAATATTCTATCGTACCAGCTCTAACTACTCCAAACCGATTACTGGGGCGTTATTGTGAGAATGGTAAATGCAGCGGGCGAGCTAGCGAGGTGTGTCTGGCTACTGACGTCACGCGGTCTAGTCTCGCGCACAGGTTCGTTTTCCAGCCTTGCGCCGATCCTTGATTTTGAAATGCTTTTAGTCGACGTAAATATCAATCTTTTTTGCTCAATTTTTTTTATCGCTTTTTAATAACAAAATGTCTCGATGTGAGTAAAAATCAAAAAATGGCAAACCTTCCTATTCGCAACACAAAAATTTCGTTTTTCTATCTTCAATACCTAATAAAAGAGTTGTAGGGTGAGCCACTTTGCACAATCAGCCGGTATGTGATGTTAATATTATTGGAAAGCTCTACAAACAACTTTGCATTGTATCTGGAGACATTCAAAAATGTTTTTACCCTTGGCAAAGATTTCTTCTGTCCGACCACAGGCAACCATTGACAACCGCTTTGTGCTTTTTGGCAACTCATGGTCTAGGTTTGGTCTCAGATAGTATCACGTACAGTAGCTGAGGAAATTTTCTCTAATCAGGATATAAGGTATATCGAAATAGAACAGCACAAACTGCCATCTATTACCATAATCGACCACTGGCAGAGTGGAACAACAAGCCCCCCAACTTTATCCCTGTTCGCATTCTACAGACAGGTCACCATTATGACCGCTAAATGCCGCCGATTCTGGCGGTATGGTAGATGCTGCCCACTCACCATTGAACAATTAGTAATATAGCTTTCGTCCGTCAGCTTTTTAGTGCCATGTTCCATCTATTGCCAGAGTTCATTCCTGATGGTGACTTGTTGTAAGCGATCCAATGTAAAATTCAATTTTGACAGACCACTAGTCCACCATTTTAGTAAATTAATATTCGCGGGTTATAAAGTACTGATAGGAAGCTTTAAAGTAAGGTGCCACTTGACCCAGTATTCAGTTTGAAAACATGTTCCTAGCAGGTATGTTCATATATTTAACTGTCCCTTTTACATAAAAATGTGGCTCAGTATTTTGCACGATACACACTATGAATTAAGTGTTAAGTCATGTTCTTTTCCAAGTTCAAAGAAGTGGAGACGGTTAGCATAGTCAAAACTGTTTGTTTTTTCTTACCTGGCTTGAACCAATAATTGTCATCGTCGTGAGCTGTCATATTGATTCTATAGTCCTTGTTATCTTGTATGCGTAAGAGTTTTTCTAAATAAAATCATTGTTAGAAAATATGAATCCGTAGCGTACCAAAAATTATCAAAAAATAAGGTCTGTCTACAGATCTGGCATAGAAAGATTTCTGAGAATTATGTGTCACTTTAAATGTAACTGTATAATCTGGGGTGCGTTTGTAAATCACTTCGTAATGTATTATTGTACATAGTGAAATTTTACTCTGGAATACTGTATAACTTTATAAGCTCTAAATTATTACAGTCATCTACTACTACAACCATCTAATTTCTAACCACATTTTCTGCAACTATTTTTTCATTATAAAAAACGGTTTATGCCATCTGTCACAATACAAAATTTTGTTCGTAATTAGGTATTAAATTTTGTGAAAAAATGCGTTACTGAGTTTAGGTCCCAATTTGTTTGACCAATTACAATCTTGTCTATCATGTAAAGAAATTTTTGTAATAAATTCCGTACAAAATCATGCGCAGTAGATAGAAAAAAGAATAACTGTCAACTTTGAACTGCCATTTATCACGTCAAAGTCATATTAACTATACTTTTCGTTGTGGCTTGCTACTTTATACTCTAAACGAATAGAAAATTGTAGAAAATGTAGTGATCCCGAGCGATCTGCGTTGTAGCTGCCCAACCTCATGAAAAAACGAAGTAAACGAAACCGTAAATAATTTAATACTTGTAGGTCACAGCTTCACGACATCGACACTGACTCATCGAATATTCTGGGGATAATAATGGATTCCAAGCTTATTTGCCAAATGCATGTTGACATTGCATTTTAAAATTGAGGCATTGTGTAACACATGCAGTATTGCTCAATATTTACTATGCGATGGTATACTCTCATCTGTCGAGAGCCATAATAGTTTGAGGACAAGCCCGCATTGTAAACAAGGCATTCATAATTCAGTAAAAAAAAGTGAGATTAATTTCTAGCAGACCTGGGCGTGAATCTTGTAGGTCTACTTTCAAGAGTAATATTCTACTAACACTTCCTGCCTACATCTTTAACTGCGCTCTATATGCATTCCTCAACAAATGTAGGTTTGTAAAAATAAAGATGTAAATGTTCGATACAACACAAGAGCTAGCCTAGATTTGAGCACACCATCACATGCATTAACAATGCTGAGAAATTATCTGAGTATGCCTGTATAAAAATCTATAATAAGCTTCCGTCTGAGCTTAAAAGACTTCAGAATCTCATAGTACTTAAAAAACGTCTGAGGAGGTATCTTGTGGAGCTGTGCTCCTACTCAATAACATACTTTCATGAGTGTGTCATTCATTCCTTATTTAAATTATAAATAATATATTTCAACGTATCTATTGTTTCAATGTGCTATTGTAACTGTTTTTATGAAGCGAATGTTTGTACCCTTTTTATGTACCTACTCGTATAATGTAATAAGCATCTAGTGTATTACATTTTAGACATTTATGCAATTATTGACTAGCATATACACACTTTGTGTAAAATGCCTACTACAACTACAAAATATTTGGTGTCGAAAATGTATCAGGGAGAGGGACCGAGGAGTAGGTGTGCTTCAGATGCTGAATAAAGAGCTTCTGGTGGAGGATCTGGCTTATATGCCTAGTTGGTTCTAAAGTCATTCGGATTTTATCCAACGCAGCTTACTTGGGGTTTCTGTTTTCATAGGCCTTGCTTTTTACAGCATATAAACAATCATATTTCTCATACTCGTTTAGTAGTATGTCACACTGCTCTTTTGACCATGACATCTTTTAAGTTTTCAATCTACAAGTAGAACAGCATACAACATAAGCAGGGAAGATTCACAAAACTGATGAACACAACTGATCACAACAACTGCTGATAGTGCTTGAGGTTAGACTTGGTCTTGTCAACCAATTATCATCACAAAACATCAAGGAGTTATCACAAAATGTGTAATTCCTTGTAAAGTAGCGCTTGTATTAGCCATTGTACTGCTCCAACTGCTCAGTAGGTGTCTGCAAACTTTTAGCATGATATTATTTAGAATAGGTTCTAAGAAATTTAGCACTCAATTTGTTCATGCACAACTATGTACTAAATGCTGTCTGATACTATGTACGAAGCATAGCGTACTAAATTTATCACGAAATTAAGTATCGTGCAGATGGCCTTAGTACGAAGTGAACTCTATAACAATCCACGAACACAGCCCTGCTGATTTTTGCTGTCTCTATCTTGAAAAAAACTGCATACAAGCATCGATTTCATCGCCCCAAGCTTCAGCATACTAACTTAATCCATTTAAAAAATAATTGGGAGAGATCTTTTCGACAAGCATTATAGGTGTATATCAGTAGTGATTCACTGATTGCTGACCTAGATGTGACAGGAAAGTGCATCCTAGGATTGCACCAGCACTACTAATAAAATTCCGATGATTGCGCCTGATAAATCTTTAAGGTAGGTGAGCGCATCGGTAGTATAAATGACATTTGTATTCTGTGTTTGTTTTGCGTTTCATGATCAAGGAAGCGATGATTGAGTAATGTTTGGATGTGATGAGTATGTTGTTCCGATAAGTTTCTATTTGCTCGTCTATAAATTTTCCGGAAAATGTGGAACGGTACCATGTTATTTGCTTCCGAGGTAAAGTATGTTGCAAGATTAAGGCAGGTTCTGGGCTTTTATTATACTTGAAAAAAAATCGCTGTAATAGTTGTAGAAGGTAATAGAAGTAAGAAAGACCCGTGTTTTATAGGAATCTTATTGCTGCGAGAAAAATTTAAAAAAATGCTGTAACATACTTTGTTCTATATAAAAGAGCAATTGAGCTACGGATGATAAGGAAAGTTAGATTTTGATTTTTTAATAGTCATGTTCATGTTTTGATTGAAGCAATCAGCGATTTGAGCTGCTAAGTAGAAGACCGATGCAGCAGGTCGTGCAGTCGAAGCGTTCGCTCTTACTCAAGGGCTGACCCAGCTGGTGACGAGCCCTACTTTTTTCCCCCGCGTCTCGTCACACGCCAGTAGCCTGCTGGATATGTTTCTGACCACGCATCCTGCCCCTTACAGCACAGCTGTCCTGTCCCCCCTGGGTAACTCAGATCACGGTATTGTGGAGGTTAGGTTTCGGTCAGAACCCGCTGTGGCAGCAGAAACTCGCACAGGCCGCAAAACTTGGCATTACGGACATGCCGACTGGGAGGGGCTCAGAGACTTCTTCTCTAGCTTTCCTTGGAGAGATGTCTGTTTCACTGACGCGGATGCGTCGACTGTCTATTCTTCAATAACCGAAATTATCCACGTCGGAATGGAGGAATACATCCCTCACGCAGTGAAAGTTCCTAAACCAGGGTCCAACGGCTGGTTCAACAAATCGTGTGACACTGCTCGCCAGCAGAAGATCAAGGCCCACAGAACCTACCTACAAAACCCCACTGTAGAGAACAGACAAGCCGACGTCGAGTCCAGAAACAGATATAACGAAGCGGTTCGCAATGCCAAAAACCAGCATGATATAAAAGTTAGGCACAGGGTAATGTCGCAGCGCAATGGCAGTCGGTCTTTCTGGACGCTGGCCAAGCAGATTGAAAAAAACTTCTCACACAGTAGCCTTCCACCACTTACGTGTCAGGATGGAACTATTGTATTCGACTCAAAGGCCAAGGCGGAAGTGCTAGCCAAGATCTTTGCTGCCAACTCCACCATGGACGTCCCCAACAACGCCCAAGTGCCGTCAATTCAAAGGGTTCCCCACACTATGTGGGAGGTAACATTCAGGCACAAGACCGCAAGACGAGTGCTCTTGTCGCTAGACATCAACAAAGCTTCTGGTCCGGACTTGATTCCTGCCATTGTACTGAAGAGATGTGCAGCGGAGCTTGCTCCACTTTTTTCGCGTCTCTTCCAGATATCTTATGAATCCGGCACCTTCCCAGAAAACTGGAAATTTGCTCATGTACAGCCCATCCCAAAAAAAGGATCTAAGACCGACCCTTACAACCTATAGACCTATAGCTCTGCTTTCTGTTATAAGTAAAGTGATGGACAGGTGCATAAATCGCGAGCTTCTGGACTACCTCGAACGTCACAGCTTGATTAGCGACAGGCAGTACGGTTTCCGGCACCAACGATCCACAGGGGACCTCCTAGCTTACGTCACGCAACTGTGGAGTAAACTCATTCAGTCTCATGGTGAGACTCATGTCGTTGCCCTCTTAAGCAAACTTCCATCCTACGGCCTCCCAGAAAAGCTTTGCAGATGGGTGGCTGACTTTATCTCTGGCCGCAAGATATCCGTCGTAATTCACCCACAACGACAACGCGGGTGTTCCCCAGGGATCGGTCTTGGCTCCAACACTGTTTCTCTTACATATCAACGACCTCCTTTCCTGCACGATCAATCCAATCCACAGCTTCGCTGATGACAGCGCTCTACATGCAGGAATTCAGAGTGACAAGCCGATCTCTGCCGCCGAGCTGGAAAAAAAGAAGACTAGCGACGACTTCTTCTCTGACAAGAGACCTGGAGGCTATCACTGCTTGGGGACGCAACAATCTTGTACAGTTCAATGCTTCCAAAACACAGTACTGTACTTTGACGAACAAAAAGCGTCCTAGCGCTCATACAGTTTCGATGGACGGTCGAGTTCTACCAAAGAGCCATTCATTTCGGCTGGTCGGTGTCCAGATCACCGAGGACCTGATCTGGCACGAACACATCTCTTCAGTAGCTGCAGCTGCTGGGAAAAAGCTAGGCTATTTGTTTAGGGCTAAGAAGTACTTTTCTCCGCATGACCTTCTCACTCTATACAAGGCCCAGATAAGGCCTAGCCTCGAGTATTGCTCTCACATTTGGGGTGCTGCCGCCCCGACTACATTGTCCATGCTCGATGCTGTCCAGAGGAGGGCGGTCCGACTGATCGATGACTCTTCTCTAACGGGCAGTCTCGGCAGCATTTCACACCGACGGCCTTATGGTGATCTGGCTCTCTTAAATCTCTGTGTCGACGGGCTTCGCTCCTCACAACTCTACTTAATAATATATAGACCTTTTCCCAAATTCCGATTATCAAAGTATCTTTGAGCTTATTATAGCAGCCGCTGTGGCTTGTATAAAAAAGACCAAATGCCTTAGTATTTTTTTCTCTGAGGTACACCGTTGATTCGGCTTAAAATTATTAGTTATGAGGTTGCCATAACTCTGCCGCCACTGGTATAAAGAAGATATTACTCACTGTGATCCCACAGCATATCCATCTCAAAAATTAATTAATAAAGTATATCTTCGACCTTTGTTTTGATTATTAATAATGATTCACATTCTTACTGTGAAGAAACATCTAAAACAACTGGTGGCCTGGTTAGGAAGGAAGAACAGCTTTAGCGAATTTCTGGCCACTTTAATAAAGTCATTTTATTAATATTAATAAAATATATGCCTATTCCTAAGATTACGCGGTTAGAAATATGCCAACTTTCCGACAGATAAAAATGGATTGCACACCAAAGCGCATATTTTGTCGTTTGCCTCGGGGCGCATACAACTCTGAAGCCGGCCCAGGACACATATGTTTGATTATGATTGAGAAGTAAAAATGGACCTGTCTGTTTCTATTTCAATTCCGTTCTGCTGATTTTGCATTTATAAACAAATTTTCTTCGCAGAGTTTAAGAACAGAAAATCACGACTCAGGATATTGCGAAATATCCTCCGATTACCATATAACGAACAGGAAATCGTGTAGTAGATTTCTTTACGCACCACCTCAAAATGAATTTTTGTTTTGACCTAATTAATGTTAGAAGCCTTGAGATTGCTATTTCACTTTTCAAAGCCATCAACTCATAATGGGTGTGCTTTGCCTTTCTGCATGCTGTTCGAATTGCTCTTTATTTTTTCGTTTTGCAGTAATTTCAATAAGTTAACTGATATTGTGTCAAGATAAGCGGATGCAGTAACAATGCCAGCGTGCGCACATAAATTCTAGGAAAGTGATATAACTCTATCATCTAGACAGAGAAAGAGAATATGCATATACAGGGTGTCCAATGCATCGAGATCTCAATACCTGCGGGAGGTACAGATTAGGTTAAATTAGGAAAAAGCTACGCTCTTTGAGGCGTATTAACGTGCCGTCGCGAAAAAATCGCATGGTTCACTAAAGTATTTGAAAAAACTAAAATTTGGTCAAATTGCGTTATTTTTTTTCTGACTTTATTTCAAGAAATATCAAAAAGCTAATGGAACTTTTTCATTGGCACTTTTTAGGTGTTTTCTAAAGATAACATAAATATGATCTTTTAACGGCAGAATTCGAAACATCTCGTAACATTTCTGGTGTAATCATACTAAATGATTCCATTACACATTTTCGTAACTGCTGCTCAGTTTCTAAAGCATGCTGGTAAGTTTGCGTTTTTGATAAAACCCCAAATAAAAAAGTCCAGAGGAGTTAAATCTGGGGAAAGCGCTGGCCAGGACACTGGAGGTTCCAATTCACCTTCCGGGAAATCGCTAGGAAAGATACTCTCGACCTTGCCTAGAGTTATGTGCAGAAGCACCGTCTTATTGAACCCAACAGCTATTAACCTGTGCTAAAGGTAAATTGTCCAGTCAGTCTTCTAGATCAAGTTTATACAATTGAAGGTATCGTTCTGCGGTTAATGAGTTGTGGTAAATAAATTAAATTAATTAATCAATTAGTAATTAAAATAACATTCGGTCTTTAGAATTCCAGACCACATATTAAATCCGTAACGTTTTTGATGTCTGGATACTTTTTCAGCCTGCATATTTTCTTGTTGGGGTTAGATGATGGAATAGCAGGTGCTAAATCTCGCCCCATGTAATGTACCATGTTTTTGGTCAATAAAGACGATTATTATTAAAGATACCCCTATTAGTGACCATACTCTCGTAGGACCATATTGTTTTTGAAGGGAAATAACAATCTTCTTCACATGTACGTGTGTACCACTAACAGAAATGTTGGCGGCGTTCGCTACTCCTAATCTAAGTCCTTGGCAAATCCTAAATATATATGGGTGATCACTATTTTTACGCTTGATAAATTGGACTGTGGATATTCTGAGTTTCCTCTAAAGATTTTTTTCGAGAGTAATAGGCTTTTTAATGTAAAAAATAATCATTTCAGCAGTATTTTGGTATTTTTGTAGCATAAAATGTAGCACGTCAGCATGCCGAACTTTTTTTCATCCCTCAAATCTGCTCAAACCTACGTCAAGTCAAGCATTTGTTTGCAACGCCTACTTAAAAAAATCTGAAATAACACATTTTTCCTTATAACCAAAAAAATAAATTTAACATAAGATGCATCGTTGAATTCGTGGGTGTGCTCTTTTTACCACATAAAGAATAAAGTTGATGATGGTCTCTCAAAAACGAACCTTCGGGGACAAAATTTTAAAACACCGTCATGGAGTGCCTAAAAAGTGCCACAAAGAAAGCTTCATTAGTTTTTTGTATTTTTAAAATAAATCAAGAAAAGAATAAAAACCATTTGGTAAAATTTTATTTTATCCCAAATATCTCAGTAAGCCAAAAAGTTTCTCAACGGCACGTAAATACGCTCCAAAGAACGCAACTTTTTCTTAATTTAACCTAAGCTATATCTCCAACACGTTTTGAGCTTCATGCATAGGATCCTTATCTTGGACACCTTGAATAAAAAATGGCGTCAATGCAACTCTGTCTTCAGTTCATAAAGCATTATGTTCGGCTCGAGAAAAACATTAGCTATGAACATATCAATCAGAGAAATTAAACGGATTAAGGGCCAGTTTCACCAACAACAGTCCGTTATTCTCCACCTATAGGATAACAGACCGTCAAATACAACGAATGAGCTTCAAGTTCCAATCGATAAATTTTAGCAACCAATAGCTATGAAATGTTGAAAACAAAATACTGTCAAAGTATGAGATGACAGCGTCTCATTGAAACATCACCAGCTTATTGAATATTAAGAAATTACATATAATTCAGTCAAAATTTAAATAAATGTTGGATTTTTGAATAAAATCCATGTTTTAATTACTATTGTTGATTTTTTATTCATGTTTATATTATTTTCTTCAATTGATATGCGATACTGGGTGTTTTTTCCTATAAACCTCTTGCAGATAGCCATTAAGCACCTACTTGATGACAGACTCTACCAAAAGATATTGCTCGTTTCCAAACATTCGTTCATTTACTTGCCGTTCATCAGAACCATTATGGCACCTTAGATTGATATTCCCATAAAACCATTCAGGTTTTTTGATATCCATACATCCATAAAGTTGAATATTTTTCGTTGTTCAGGAACTGAACAAACATCCACACTATATTCACAGCGATTAAGAACATTATAGGTTATATTTATATTAGACATTATTTGGAAAAAGCTGATTATTGCATTTCAAGGAGTGACACATGTGTGGGATCTGTCGACACTTGGTACCAGTCACAAAACATATACTCTGAAGGTTTAATTCCATGCTATTCAATGACAACACGGTGACTTGTGTGGTTGTCAGCGGCCATTTTGTGAGGGTGCGACAGGGTTGCCAGATTGTGCATCAATATCCCGTTTCAAACTCCCGGTCCCAGTGGAGTAAGTTCCGCCAACTGTTGAAATATACTCTGCTATGCTTTATAAGACTTTCGTGACATTTTTCCCAAAATCATTGCACAACACTTGAAAAAATGCAAATGAAAATTTAAAATTATTTCTATGACGCCGCAAAATAGCTCCGTCGGTACCTTGGGTTATACATCTTGACAGTAGGGATGTTCGATACGATCCTATATTTAGAAGTATCAATACATTTCACGAGTATCGTCATCTTTCGATCCGGACTGTGTCAGAAAGAGTGACTGCCATTTGGCTGCGACATTACCCTGCCAAATCAGACACATTTTCGTCGTTAGACTTGGCAACCCTGCGAGTGACAGATAGATATCCCCGCAAGTCAAAAAGACAAACAATAAACATTACTAGTTTTTATGATTTTTTGACTTAAAAGACATTATTTGCGAAACATTTTTCATATTTTTTTGTCTATGTCCATAGTAATTGCATTATGCATCAGCGAGATGTAGGGATTGACACGTCTTACACATATTATATGTGTTTTAGGATCGATAGGACATAATGTTTTTATTGCTTTGAAGAAATTCATTAACCCATAAATTAATAAATGATTACTATTATGACGTAAAGGAAGATGAGGAATTGGATGGAATGTATTTTATATTCTATTTTCTTGCAAAATACAGACAAATCCACTCTATTCAACAGGTATGTAATGATAACTTTCAGTATATTGAAGTTGGTAAATTCGAGAGTGCCATGCATTAACAAACGTCCAAATCTGCTGCCATATTCAACAGCTAGAAAATCGACCTATTATTTGCCGCATTCCCAGCTTCTGTCAAATTGTATTTCGATAAGGTATTTTCCCATTGGTCCATAATATGGTGAAATCGGGCCTAAGTCAGTCAAACAAGCCCATACAATAAATCCATAGTCCCCATAAATTTGACAACATTGTGATCTAAGCCATCGTTCTGATCTGTGAATACTTGAGAATTCCGGGTGCTAGATGGGTCAACCGTTTTGATGATACGACATCTATCTGTACATTGTGCAGAACCTTGAGCAGTAATGTAGGGGGTTATCGGTTACCTTTCATCGTACGGGATCACGATGGAGATCAATTTGGCAGCATTTTGAGTTTTACCTACTTCTTTACTATCCATCTATCTGAGTCCAGGGCTACTAGACCTACATCGGCTAATGACGAAGATGACTTTCTCGACTCCATATACCCACAATAACTTTGTAAACTTTCACTTTGATCTACCCAGATGTTTTTCTTTGTTTTTTGAATAATTGACTTTTCGCAAAAAATTAAATTCACCTTTATTGATGCTTAAAAGTATGAGAGGGGAAACGAATTTTTTTCGAACTGCTTGCTCATTTTTCTTACAAATACGCTCAAATTATAGAAAATATCTTTTTCAAGAATTCTACCGCTTTTTGTAAACAAAACTGTAGCAGCATCTGGAAAAATGTTTTCAATTGCAAAGTCTTTAGCAGCAATAAACGCGATGAATTACTTTTTTTGGAAACCTTGTTCAGTGAAAAAAAACTACTGGATAGATCAGAATCTTACAGAATTATTGTGGATATATGCAGCTCAACATTACTGATTTTGTCAATATTTGAAATTCACCCCTTCGATTTCCAAAAAACTGCAAGTTACCCTTTTCTTCCTATTTTTTGATCCTATATCCAGGATGTAAAAACTCCAGCTTCCATAAGTTTTAGAGAACCCATTCCAGATTTTCAAAACACTCTTTGATTTTTTGTATGTCGATTGGTTTCTACGATATCGATAATTCGATATCTCAGAAAGAAGTGGTAGTATCGGGGTTTTATAAAAGTCAAGTCAAAGCTGAGCATGCTATTCTAAGAAACTCAGTATGACCATTCTTTGCCAAGATTCCACTTTGAAAGTGCCACTAAAAAACAATTTTTATTTGATCTCTTAATTATTTCCGTTAGTGTATATTTATAATAGGTTATTTAGGTTACGGGTACTGAGGACGTCCCGGTAAGAGAAAGCTTTAAGGGAACGAGTATGGATGAGGGCACTTTTCTCTAATATGTAATAACCAATAGCGATGCGAAGACTTAAAGTATCATCGCACTATTCGATCAAGAAGTCTCCTAGCGTAAAAACGGTCATTAGAACGTGATCCAAATGTAAAGGCGCTCAAGTCGACACACAATCCGGTCAGCAGCGTTATAAAAAACGCTAAAACGAGCCAGAAAAACAAGAATACTTTCACTTTCAATTCATCATTCTATAATGTATGGGGATCTAGAAAGAAAATAGCATGTATGGCGAGGTAGCGAGAGTCTATTACAAGTGCACTTTATATCTTCTGAATTTACATAATCATAGATACTCGATGCTTGGGAAATAGGTGATTAAAATGTTGCATTGATTTCCTTTGAACTACATATATACCGCGGAATGTACCTATATGTACATGTATATAGTACATTACAGTAACGTTCACATAAAGGAATTCAGCGTGTCAAGCCGATCTCTGCTGGTGAGCTGGAGAGAAGACTGGGAGCGACTTCGTAGCTGACAAGAGAGTTGGAGGTCAGCTCTACTTGGGGACGCAACAATCTGGTACAATTTAATGGTTTCAAAACACAGTACTGTACTTTGACTAACAAGAAACGCCCTGGCGCTCATCGGGCTTAGATGCATGGCCAAATAGCCGTTCATTTCGGCTGGTCAGGGTCCGGATCACCAAGAACTTGATCTGCCACGAACACAGCTCGTCAATCGCGGCATCTGCTGAAAAAAACTAGTCTATTTGCGTAGCGCGAAGAAGCACTCTTCCCCACACAACCTCCTTACTCTGTACAAGGCTAAGATAAGGCCCACCCTCGAGTACTGCTCACATGTCTGGTGTTCTGCCATCCCGACCACAATATGCTGTTCAGATGAGGGCTGTCCGACTGATCGATGACGCTTTTCTAACGGACAGCCTCAGGACCCTTTCGCACCGACAGCGACCAAGCTCTATTCAACCGCTATGCCAACGAGCTTTGGTTCTCAGAGCTCTTCTCTATGATGTTGCCGCTCGATGAGCCAGCAAGGCAGTCCCGCCTGACTTCGGTCTTCCATCCTAATCATGTGGGACTGGCCGGTACGACCGCTCCTTTGTCCCTATGGTGTTGAAATTGTGAAACAGAATGTCTTGTCCTTACTAACAGTAAGCAGTTCAAAAATCGGATCTAAAAAGTGTCTTTAAGCTCCTTACATCAGTCGCTATACTGGTATCCCGGTATCTAGGCAGCTACTTAAGTGAGTAAGATATTGAGCTTCTCCATCACAGATCTCGAATACATTCTCATGATGAACCAGAAGAATAAATTTTAGATTTTTGAAGTGGTGTAACTAACCGTTAGACCATAGTGCAGTTACTGTAAACGACTGTTATACTTACCAGACTCGTATCGCATTGGAAACTTGTTCTTAACATTCATTGCTTAGAGGAAATGAATCTACTTAATAAGGAAAGCGTTGAGTAACATCTTTTGCAGCATTCTATTTATAAATAACAATGTTTACTAATCTACTGATTTACAAAAGACTAGATAATTTTATTCAAAAATCTAGAATTTGCAGAATGTAGATGAGCATAACATTATGTAAAACGAAATTCCTTTCTTATTTTCTAGGTCAAGTACGTACGAAATTGCTGGTTTGGTATCTATGAAAATAAATATAGTACACAAACGTGTTCCTAGAAACACTTTCATCATCATCCGATTAGTCGTCTCAAATTAACTGTATAAGCTTCCGTTTGCTTATAGCCACTAACAACTATAATGGATTTTTATTTCGTCACAAAAAGCAGATAATATTCGGTTACTATTCGGTATTCGGTCTATTCGGCTACTTTCATTATTCGTTATTCTACCGAATATTGCAAACAAAGCATGAATAAAGTCACACATAATATTACTCAACAATCAAAATTTCTCACCAGAAATCATTGCAATTAATATATATAAGAGGTAAGGAATTAATTATTCTTTCAGCATTTGACATTGCAACCGATTCCACTTTTCCTCTAACCTTGTGAAACATATACACTGCCACTGGACGCTGAATGATATTTTTTTTACGAATTTTGTCAATTTTTGGTACTGTTGTACGGCGGAGATATCATTCAAGAAGAGATTTTGTACTCCCAATCTTTGACAGCAGGTACTAAATCTTAAATTTTGTTGAAAAAAATTATTTGGATTAGAAGAAACTCATTGGATTTTGCACAGATGGCGCACCTGCAATGATAGGTGTACGATCGGGCTTAGCTAAAAAGATCAAGGAAAAAATCCCGCAATGGTTAGTACACATTGTGTTATTCATCGGCAAACGTTTGCTTCCAAAACATTGCCACAGAAATTGCGCCACACTTTGGACTCGGCTAGAAGGATTATAAACTACATCAAGAGCAGCGCTTTGAACAGTCGATTATTTACTTTACTTTGCGAAGATTTCGATTCTGATCACAAAGTTCTTCTGTTCCATACAGAAGTACGCTGGCTGTCGAAAGGCTCGCCTTTTTGAATCGAAAGAAGAGGTTTTTTTTTTTTTTTTTTTTTGTACTCCAACTACCACGAAGGCCTAAGGCCTAAGCACCCATTGGGTACCGTGGGGATACATGGGAAAGGGGGGGACGCCTCACGGACTCTGGCGAGGGAACACCTGTGCATGCAACATGCACACATTCTGGCTCCGCCTACGAGAACCGCCGGGTGGTACCTCCGCGTTCGACAGTCAGAGACCATCTACCACCTACGGACAATCACAACATCCATGGCCAAGAGAAACATTTCTCCTGGGACGGGACTCGAACCCGCACAGCGCACGGCGGCTGATCAGGAGACCGAAGAGTCTACTACTGCGGCCACCGCTGCTGCCTAAAACAAACACACAACATCCATGGCGAAGGCGAGATTCGAACTCGCGGCCCGGCCGGCCGGCTGATCAGTAGCACGACACTCTGACCCACGCGGCCAACCGAGGTCCCGCCGAGGTACTTCTCTTTCTTGAGTTCGAAGAAAAACACGATTTCTTGACAATGTTCAAATATGAATTTGGCTTATTTAACTGACATATTTGACTCCTTGAATGAGCTAAACTTGAAACTTCAGGGCAGAAACAATACGATAATAAGCAATTATGATTATATTCAGGGATTCATATCACAGCTTCAACTTTGGAATCAAAAAGTGTATTCTGAAAATCTTTTTCTCGAAGCAATTAAAAATAACATGCTGGACGCAAGTTTACATAAAAACTCATTTAAAAGCGCTGGAAGACGAATTTCGCTGATACTATCGAGACATCGATTCAGAGTTACTAATATGGCAGATGAAAAGAAATTCATCTGTTGTCGACGTGTCACAATTACCAGAAGTAGTTCAGGAAAAATTTCTAGAAATGAAGGCTGATTCCTCCATGAAAGATGACTTCCATCTTTTAACATTGGAGAAATTTTGTATCAAAATATTGCCTGTTAATTCGACACTTGCCTCTCTTGCTTTACGAATATTAGCTCCTTTTTCTTCAACTTACTTAGAGACAGGCTTCTCTGCTCTAGTTTTAATTAAAATTAAACAGCGAAATCGTCTTGATATCGATAGCGACCTGATGATAGCTCTGGCAAAAACAGAACCTAGAATCAACCTACTATTTTATTCAAGTTTCCGATAAAAAACATTTGTTTATTTAAGCTTTTAAAGTTTAGTAGAATTAAAATAAGTCTTTGTACCTATTTAATGTGCTTTTTTGTATTTATTGAAAAATTAAAGGGGATGAAAATAATTTATAGTCCGGGGAGCCTCAAAAAAAAGGTTGGGAAACCCTGGTCTACAGACATCATCTGGAAATGTGAATATGTAACACAGTTCAATGCTTCTAAGGTTTGGTACTATATCTTGTAGTTTTTCAGATGTACTGGATTGAATGTGTTTCTCCAGCGGCAAGCTAGCACATTGCGTTATTAATACAAATAGTTATTTCTACCTTCGTATGTCTGGTCGTGCATCTTTCGAAGATAATAAATCATAACCAATCTATTATTTTGGAGAATTGATGCTGCTTCAAAGTTGAAAAATGACTAAACCTTCTTTTATAACAATAATGAGAAACCATGAACTTACAACCTCAAATATCTAGACCACGTTCACCAAGCTGCTATGATAGTTCAGTCACAAAGGATATCCACAGGTCTAGTTTTCTTAGGAGAATAAAATTGAATTGAATACAATATTATACACTTGCTGTGTCCAGGTATTCATTTTTTAGTGTAGTTGAACAAGAATTAAACGAATTATGTAGCTTTCAGTTGGCAACTGCAAGGGTATTACATAAAAAACCTACATAATGTCAAAAAAATGGTAAAATGTCAACTTGTGTACTAGGTAGCCGCTAGTGTGCCTCTAGTTCCCTCCGCGCCTACTATAAGTGGTTAATACTAAAGGCGTTACATTTACAACTCCTTACCACCTACAACCCCCAAGTTTCAACCCCTAGAAAACATTTCCCTAAAATGATCATGAGCCTATGAAACGTCAAGAAACGAAGTTGAAGCGATTTGAAAATCGGTCCATTGCCGGCGGAGAAAGAGGCCAAAAACAATAAAAATAAAAATCGCCCAAACTCCGTTTCTTGACATTCCAAATCTGTGGCAAATAGTTAAAAGGGCTTATGTATAAATTTGTGGTTTTCGGTAAAATGACGGTGAAGTTTTGACCTCTTTTAATTTGATTCATTTTTGGTGCGACTGGGAGGAATGGTACAAATCCTTTTTCATCCATTTTGAGTCATTAAGTCCTGAACCAGATACATATACATAGTATTAGAGAATACTTAGATATTTGAGTTAAGTGAGAATATTAGTAGATATGCCTTTTTTGTTAAATAGTGTAATTGAGTTTGCCATGGTAAAAATGAAATAAAACAACATATTTAGAGTGAAAATAGTTCAAACGATATAAGTCAACCTACTACAAGACGTGTCAATATATCAGTTATGCTGAGAAGCGCATAAGTTTATACAGGGTGACTTTGAAGTTGAGTCATTAATTTTCAGATAATGATTGTAGAAGGAAGATAAACCAAAATATGTGTGTAAAAATAAAAAAAAATTAAAAAAAAAATGTTACCTTGTTTTATAAAGTATCCTCCCGACAAGTATTTCAGTGCGGACCTGTGCGCCCAAAAGCATGTCACAAAAACTGTTCGAAATGATTTCCGTTTTGCTCGACGCACAGCTGGGCGCGTCTTAGCCATGTCTCTTTACAAGCACGCAATAAAATCACTGGTTGATTTCTGATCACTGTACTCATTTCCTCAATTCGAGCACGTAATTCTTCGCGTGTATTAACCGGTGTTTTATACATTAGAGTTTTTAGCCAACCCCACAAACAAAAGTCTAAAGGATTTAAGTCCGGAGACCTTGGCGGCCAAGGTACAAAACCGCCACGGCCGATCCAACGATTATTAAATTGTCTATTTAAAAATTCACGCACATTTCTTGCATAATGGGGTGGTGCCCCATCTTGTAAAAACCACATGTTTTGTCTAATATTTAAAGGCACATCTTCCAGTAAACCAGGCAAATTGTGTTGCAAGAAATCAAAATAATTTTCACCAGTTAAGCGATTTGGTAATTCAAAAGGCCCCACTAAAATTCCATTAACAATTCCCGCCCACAGGTTGATTGGTTCAAATCGCTGTTGAAAATTGGTTTCCCTTATTTCATGGGGATTTTCAATAGCCCAAACGTGAGAATTACGTGAATTAATAATTCCGTTTCTAGTAAAGAGGGCTTCATCACTCACTAAAATTTGATTTAAAAAATTGTCATCATTTTGATGTTTATTTAAAAGCCAATTGCAAAAGTCAACCCTTTGTTCATGATCTTCCGGTTGTAAGGCCTGCACTTTTTGTATGTGAAACGGATAGAACTGATTTTCACGTAGAGTTTTCCAAGTTTTATACTGACTAATCGCCAATTGAGTTGAAATTTGTCGGGTGCTTACTGTTGGATCATCACTTACTAATTCTAAAATTTGTTCTTCTAGTTCTATTTGATCGTGTGGTCTTGGAGCACCGGCATGATCTCCTCTGTGAGGTCTTAAGTCACCTGATTCACGAGCTCTTTGCACTACATTAACAAAGGCACGAGGGGTTGGTTGAACTCGATTGGGAAACCGATCCGCATAGATCCGTGATGCCGCGGCAGCATTTTGTAAAGACTGTAAGAACCATGTCCACAAGTTCAGCATTTTCGTAAACATGTGCCATTTTTGATTTGAGCCTCGCAACAGGCACGATTATTCACTTACGCGTTACCGACTACCGACTGATACTGACTGTATACAACTGAAGAAAATAATTGTAAAAAGATCGTTCCAAATTCTTTCGCTTTTTTGTTTCCGATGCGATGAACGGATAAGGCGGATTATATCTGTTGTTGCCAAACACGAGAACATAATATCATTATTGAGACAGGGCGGTACTCAAACTTCCAAAGGGCTATAACTTTGTTACTTTAATTTTACCAGAAAAATGGTAAAGGAAAAAAACATTTCTTTTGATCAGATCTACTCACTGTTAAAATAAATGACTCAACTTCGAAGTCACCCTGTATGTTTTCAATCTATTTCTGTGGTTTACTGCAGTTAAAAGAGCTCGAATGAACATGCTCTTCGGCATTTTTTAAGCTTTTCGGTACTTTGTGTATAAGTAAACATATTTTGATAAAGATATAACAAGTTTTATTAACACAAAAATTTCATTCTATACATTAATATAACTAAAAATGTGTATACTTTAGAATTAAATTAACAAACAGTCTTTCTTAGTGATACCAGGTAAAAGACAAAACTAAAAATAGAATAAAATCGATGAAAACAAACATTTTTTTATCAATATAACTAAAGATAGGAACACATTATAATAAAACTGACAAGCAGTGCTGCTTCATCAGGTACTAGCATTCTTCATCAGTTAGGTACATATCTACATTTGGATCGGTATCTTCTTCAATTTTTCCGTCACTTTTCAACTCACTGTGGAATGATTGAACCTTTTTGTCAAAAGAACAAAAATTTCGCAAGATTTTGTTTGTTTAGGTTGTTGATTGGACGGGGGCCATCATATATAGTTTTTTAATTCGGTATTCTTTAAACTTGAAGATTTATGGCCCCTTCTAAATAAATTAATCTCTTTGAATGGTTCACCTTATGTCAAACTGTTCTTGTAACCCACTGTGGCATTTTTAGTGTACCTTATCCAACGAATTTTAGGCAGCAGCGGTGGCCGCAGTAGTAGAGTCTTCGGTCTCCTGATCAGTCGCCGTGCGCAGTGCGGGTTCGAATCCCGTCCCAGGAGAAATTTTTCTCTTGGCTATGGATGTTGTGATTGTCCGTAGGTGGTAGACGGTTTCTGTCGGACGCGGAGGTACCACCCGGCGGATCTCGTAGGCGGAGCCAGAATGTGTGCATGTTGCATGCACACGTGTTCCCTCGTCAGAGTCCGTGTGACGTTCCCCCTTTCTCCAGTATCCCCTTATAGCCCGACGGTACCCAATGGGTGTTTAGGCCTTAGGCCTTCGTGGTAGTTGGAATCAAAAAAAATGTTTCTTATTTTGTATTTTTTTTCTGAAGAGGCCCCTTTTGTAGATCTCCGTAAAAGCAAAAAAATATTCCATTTCCATAGGAAAAGTGCGGACGCTATCAGTTTAGTCAGTCAGAAAACCATAAGCGAATTTGAAACTATATTTTTTTTTATTAAGAAGGGCATAAGTATTACTGTGCCTAATACATGGATGACCTAGCTAGACATAAGTTTTCTTAGTTTGAACAATATTTCATTCGATGTTTAGCTGGAAAGGGTGATGTTGACTTATGCCCGCAGTATGGATATTTTCGAGATAGTACGTGCACTTACTCCTGTCAGTAAATGTACAAGTAACTATTATATAACACATGGTTCAATAAGTCCCGGGACTAACTATGAAAACAGCATTTGTTTCGCAAAATTCATTTTTATTCATCAACGTAATCGCCATCAAGTGCAATGCAATCATTCCAACGTTTTTCTAACTTCTCGATACCATGAAGAAAGAATCGTTCATGGTGTCAAAATTAGCTTCTGTTGCAGCGATATCTTCCTCGTTAGAGCCAAATTTTTTTCCCTGGAGCATCTTTTTGAGATTAGCAAAGAGCGAGTAGTCGCTGGGGGCTAGATCTAGAGAGTACGGTGGATGGGGAAGCAGACTGAAGCCGAACTCGTTCAATTTGGCCATTGTTTTTATTGACTTGTGACACGGTACGTTGTCCTGATGAAAGATGATTTTTTTCTTCTTCATGTGCGCTCGTTTTTTGCGATTTCGTCCTTTAAACGCATCAGTAACTCAATGTAATAATCGCTGTTGATACTTTTTCCTTTTTCAAGGTAGTCTATGTAAATTATACCCTGTGCGTATCAAAAAAATGACGCAATGACTTTTCTAACTGACTGCTGCGTTTTTGGACGCTTCGGACGGCTTTCACCAGCTGCAGTCCACTCAGTTGACTGCCGATTTGATTCCGGAGTAAAATGGTGGATCCATTTTTGTCTACTGTCACATACCGATGCAAGAAATCCTGTTTATTGCGGGTGAACAGTGACAAACAGCTCTCCAAGTTGTCAACTCGTCGCTTTTGTTCCATTGTGAGGAAACGCGGCACCCATTTGGAAAAGACTTTTTTCATACTCAACTTTTCGTGTAAGATGGTAAATGAACTTCCGGTTGATATGTGTACTACCTCAGCAATCTCAAGAGCTTTCAGTTTGCGGTCATTCATCACGATTTTTAAAACCTCCTTAATATTTTCCGAAGTTACTGCTTCATATGGTCTACCCGAGCGTTCCGCATCCTTTGTATCAGTACGACCGCGTTTAAAATCAGCATACCACCGGCAGATCGTTGTTTTCGACGGAGCAGCGTTCGGATAACATTTTTCAAGCCATTGCTGAGCTTGCACGATATTCTTTCCCATTAAATAACAATGTTTTATCAACACACGAATTTCGTTTTTGTCCACTTTGGAATCAAATGCAAAAGTAACCTCACTTTCACCGCAGTATCTTTGATGTTTAGGGTGCGATTTTCACGAAAATTTCACAGGTGTCACATAAGGGTTAGCTCTTTCGACAAATGAAGTTGACTTGTCATTACTGTCGTCATTTGTGTGTGAGTCCCGGGACTTATTGAACCATGTGTTACATAAATCAACGTGTGCCTTTTTAACCAAGGAGATTAGACGAATATGATTCAAGCCTCAATTTTTATTCTGATTTTAATGACCTTTCCTTTATATATTTATGGATACAACTTTACTGAATTGTTCTTACAGCCTTTCTCTCAACGAATACGTAACATTGTCATAAGTTGGTAAGAATGACATACCTTTTCAACTATTTGCCACAGATGATGATTCTGATCATTTTCGGTAATTTTTTTTTGTGGTGGTTAAAAATTGGAGGTTAGGGGTAGCAGCGGGTGGGGAGGGCATATCTCAATTTTTTCACGTCGATATATTTATACGCCAGTATCCCAGTAATTCTACGCACATATTAGGCATATTTCACTCATCATAGAGATCCTACAGTTGGGTGTCTCCAAAGGGGAGGGATACATGTTCGTAGTTAACCTTTTGCTCAGAAGGCTAACTTATGCCAAACATAATCCCTTACGAACTGATGGCAGGGTAGCGTGGGAATTACAAAGTCAATTTGCTTGACGCCATTGTTTAAGTTACGTAATACAAGTGGCGGTTATTGAAAAAAACGGCCATCTTAATATCGTGAGTTGACAAGCCACTAAGGTGTTTGTCTTATCTGCCTGTAGTAACGGTGTCACTCCTATTATAAATATGGTTTAACAATTAGGTAAATCATCGATTTTTATATTCATCGCCGCATTACCTTCTGTTGTAGTCACGACATTTGAAAGGTGACTCTACTGAGAACGAATAAGAACCTTCATTTTCGCTCTCCTGACATTTAAATGACCAAACAATTGTTTGTTTTGATAGAAGCGTTTCATTTTGCGATTGCAGTAACAAAGGCTGGTATGCGATACAAAACGCCACTGTTTTTGTTTGATGAGAGATAAGGCAGATAAAGGAAAATTAGGAAAGTGCAGCGTCACAGTATGAGATATATGCGAATATGTTGATTTTGATCATACACATATGTGAAGAGGCAGGTTTAACAAACAATATGTATACGGTTCCGATTCATCTTTTCAATAAATCATCGATACAGTGTAGCTTACAAGACGACAGACAAAATTCGACTGAGTAGCCTCATTCCGATTACGGCCTTCAAAAAATGCTAAAGCGTTCCGAAACAAAATTTGTAGTAGAATAATTGGACTTTTAGGATTTCCTATAGATCTTGGTGAAAAACTCCATTGAGATTCGAGATCTTCGCACCCACTTTACCTAAGAAATACCCTTCGGTTGTTAATGTACATACGGTAAGAATTTTGGAATTTTCTAATAGAGAATTCCCATTTACGTGCTCCGTCATTACCTGGTACAGTGGCGTAACAAAATGAGACATTCAGGACTTTCAATTTTAGCAAAAAAATCAGACACTGGATTCGGATCCATGCACCCCAAGCAAATCGACAGTTTGATTGATCCTCACGCATTTCAGGATACATTATGGTTATAGATGACTCTAATTGGAAGAGCATTATTTGTCGGTATTTTCACAGCTTAGGAATTCAGAACAATTTTTAGTAGATAAATATTCAGTATTGTTTTAACGCTCCTTATATAAATATTATTATTTTCCTTTCAATGTTCTGAGTTGGATATAAGCTTTTTATGAATTGTTACAGGCAAATAATGGAAAAAGGATCATCTCAGAATTGGAGAGATGTTTTGTTCCAAGCCACAGGTGAAAGCAGATTGGACGGTACTGCACTTCGTGAATACTTCAGGCCATTAGAGGACTGGCTGAGAGACGAGAATTTGAGAACAGGTAAATTTGCTGGAATCAATATCTATTACTTTAAGTTATACTGGGATTGATTCAAACACCTCTTCCGTATGTAAGACTTAAGTATTAGAGTAGCTCGAAAACTTGCAGCTTTATCAAGATAGGGTGGTTTCATACCGAAGATGCTTATCTGCGATTGCACTTGTCTTATACGTAAATATAATGTCAGCTGAGTTATACAACAGAAACATCTCGCTGCATTTTTATAGACTCCATTTCAAACACTGGCCTGAATACTCTCGAAACAGGATGGCATAACTTACATACATAAAAATCTGTTTCAGTGGCAAGCGCTAGATCTTTATCGTTACGATAACCATAAAGCACACGTCTTAATTTGATGTTATGCATGCGTCTGGAATATTATGTACTTTTTTGTAGCTGGTAATAACGGTATAGTATAAGAGGTAGAAGATGAGGTAACCTGATATTTTGTCCATATCGGCACTAGTAAAATGGTGGCTTGGAACGCTAATATCGCACATCTATATGGAGGAAAGTGCAATTAAAACTAGCAAAAAAATATATCTCAGACATCTAAAGCCAGTGAATATTTGAATATTCTTAGACAGTCTAACCGATATTGTCAGAATTTAATTCGACTCAAACTTGCTCAAGATTGATGGCAACATCCAAATATCGATCCAAGCGAGAATGGCGGATACAGCATTTGTGGTCGATATTTTTGATATGTGAAGATTACTTAAGGAAAACATATTTCTAACGACGTCTCCGTCAGGGGCCTGTTTCTCCGGAATCCAGAGGTGTTTCGAGAATCGACATGATCTAATACAATAGTTTCGGAATAGTCCCAAGAATCACTCGTTGAATTTTTGTTCCTTGTGTGGGAAATACGTCGTACATGACTAAACTAAGACAATATCATCATGTTAAGTTACAAACAAAAAGTTTCAAAAACATAAAGTAATATATATGTTTCTAAGCTGGTAGACGGAAGAATGGATGTCTAAATTTGCACATTAACTACCTTAATGACAGAACACATGGGGCTGAATTTCTAATAATGAACTAACGGACATGCAGTGCAAGCAAGCCGAAAAACGCAGAATCGTTATTTTATTTATATTTGCGTCAAGTTGGCAACCAGACTCACGCACCCTCTTATTTCTACGCCATCATCGATGCCCTTACAAGTCAGGGTTGTCACGCGTGGTGATTTTTCACAAAATCTGGTGATTTTTACCTGTTTACATCCATTACATATTTGTATTGTATTTTATTAAATTTATTAAAGATATTCGAAAGTCATAAATACACTTACTTGAGATGTATGCTTCATTCTGGAAATTGAATTTGCAAATTTGCTAAATTTCAAAAATGGGAAAGACAAAAAAAAGTTGTCCCTGCTTGGTAAAATTCATCACAACAGGTGAGAAAATAAATAATACAGACAGAAATATTTATGAAACTGGAAAATGTTATTATATTTTACATTATTTTTTTACCATAATAACCCGTCTGGCGCAGCATATTCAGTAATAATTTTCTCGCAACCAAGTTTCACATCTCAGAGATATACCGTACTTTGCCATGTTTTTGAAACATATTATATACGGACCATACCTGTCTTATTTATTAAGATAACAGCTTCAAATAAATTTTAATGTACCAAATGAGCCATTGCGGATAGAGTCGTTAGTTAAGATTTTCACATTATATCATATTTAAAAAAATAAAAAATAAAAAATAGTGTGACAATGTTACCCCGGGTCTGGGGCTACTTTGTCACCTTGTGGAAATACGATTTAAATCGCGTTCTGTTGAGCTTTGTGACAAAGTAGCCCCGATAAAAAGATGGACATAAAAATACTAGGTAGGTACATAGTGAGTATATATTTTTTCAAGTTAAAAAACAAAACTTTGAATTATTAATGGTAACTGTATAAAAACTGAAAACTTATTTAAGGGGCAAAGGTGGCGTCGTCATCGCTATTATCGCTGAAAGGTTCGTCTTCTTCTTCGGACTCATCCTCACACCTCAAACAGGCAAAATAAGGATCTTTGCTACCCTCATTACATATGCCACATATCCACTTCTGGCATCTTAAACATTGAATCCATTCGAGAGTGCTGTTGTAGTTTATAAATTTAGTTGAGCAGATTCTACACTGTGAAGTGATATCGCGAATCCGTAATGCCTTTTTCGAAATATTTATTGACCTCGTCTGTTTAGGAGCGGACCTTTTCTTTTTTGAGATAATACCAGATGTAGCACTGATATTCATGTTTTCGGACACAGAACAAGGCAATTCGTCGTCATCAGATTCAACCCCTATGTCTTTAGGTGCATCCTGTGTAACTGCCTGTTTAGCTATTGTGTCCATTTCTTGTCCCGGTTTAAACTTCTTTCCCCTCTTCCGTTTTTTCTGTTCGTCTGATGTGCCCCGTATTTCTTTCAACATGTCTACTAGACTGGCGACAAGAGAACGAGGAACTTCTTCACTGGTAGGGAGAGCCCCGGGAATTTTTCTTAAAACTTCGTCTGGGTTCATGGGATATAGCCCTGTGGTCCGAAACCCAGACTGTAGATTTTTTTCGACACTATCATTGATCTGAGCCCAGAGCTTTGCAAGTAACTGGGAGAATTGCTCTTTAGGCAGGGTGCCTCGGTGTATCGACTCTCCTTTCGCCACCGTTCTAAAATTTCGCGCCACTTTCTTTTTAGATGGGCGAAAACAGCCACGTCTAATGGATGCATCAAATGGGTTGCATTGGCCAGAAATGGACACATATAAAAATATTGTTTTCCTTGGCAGCTTGTATAACGGAACCACTGTTTTTGCTCCAGCTTCTCGTGTTGATTGTACGTGTGGAAGCAACACTTTAAAAAAAACATTTTTCAAACTGGCTGATATCAAACCAGCCTGAAATGGTATTACCACCAGTACACCATTGGTGGCAATAATTGACCAGCAGCATTTTCGGCCACCAGTATGCTTGTGCAAGAGCGTGAATGGTTCTGAACCCGTTCAACTCTTCTAAAGTTCCTCGGTACTATTACCTTCTTGGCACCAGGATCATCGGCTATATTGGTTTCATCATAGTTGTAGATGTTTTGACGACTTGCATTTAAATGAGCGTATTTCACAATATTAAAAAATTCCAACACATCGGCTTGGTCCACGTATGATCGCGCGCGCTTTATGTTTGTGGCCATCCGCACTGAGAGGTTGTTCTTTCTCACACAATTATCAATAAAATCCTCACCTGGATAATTGTCTTTAAACACACTCACAACTCTACCTTGTTTATCCAAGTATTTTTTAACTACTGTGCGAATACCTAACTTGGTCAAAGGGAAACCCCAGTTGGCCACTTGCCCAAGAGTATCTGCAATCACCTGTTGCTCCTGATGATATAGAACGGTGGGGTGACCGCATTTTCAGTTATGTCTTCCAAGACATCTATTTACAAGAGTAACCCGTTTTGAATAATATGGCTCCTCGTTTTTTGGACATGCCACTTTTGACAGCGTTCACCGCTTTTTCAAGGTCCTCTTTGGAATAATTCTGATAATTCCGACTACCCGGCATTTTTATATATTTCCTGACCATTTTTATTTAGTTAGTACCTGTAACAAAGGAAAAACGTTGTACAAGCGAAAATTAATAATCAAAACAAAGAATTAATGAAAAATCAGTATGGCTGCGCCCGAGGTGACAAAGTTACCCTGGGAGGACAAAGTAGTACCGGTTGACGATACTCTACAGGAATTCTGCAACCAACAAAGCATGCTAGCGAACTGAATGGTCATTGAGCATGTCATTGAGTCAATGCTTCATAGGTGACGCTGTGGGTGAGACTCACAGCGCTCGTAGCGGCAAGAGTGAAAAGAACTATTTACACACTAGGAGCTATCTCGTCAGCAAGTTTATTATTATACAGATTTTATGTAACAACCCTGCGAACCTAGGCTGTGGACCACCTGAATCGGCGGTATCTTGCGGCCACAGTGGTGACCCGGCTGTCAAATGCCAAATTGCTGTTTCTCTCGCAGTGGTTGAGTCTGAGAATAGATGACACTTTGTGCTGACTTATTCCATCTCTTGACAATTATAAAATAACATCAGATGCTGAACTGTGGGGCTGAGAAAATATTTGTCTAGGCTACAATACCTTTTTTGTTATAACTGATACAATCCTTTATTCCAGGAGAGTTCGTGGGTTGGCTCTACGACGGCGATTATTGTAAGCAAAGCATCGAGACCGCAGGCTTACAGGTGTATGGAGGATTCTACAATGCTGCCGTGGCTCCAACGTCGAATTCGATAGTGAACACCTTGTTAATAACAGCTTTTATCTTATACAGTAAAAGATTCTTTCAATGACAATTCTTGAAAGTCTACGATATATGTAGAATAAATAACGATCTTTGATATGTGAACTTACACGAGAGGAAAAGCGTTATAGAAGTACCAGCACTTTAACATGACATAATTGTGTACATGCTATTTTTTGTATCACTGAGAAAGCCGCTTATTTAAATTTTGCTTAGATGAAATAATGTTTAAAGTTCATTCTTACACTGTAGATAATACTTTATGTGAATATTTTGGTGCACCTAAAGCAATAATTTCATTTTATGTACTCGTAAACTGCCATTTTTGAATAGTTAATCGAATACACGAACATTTATTTCTAAAATTAGCAGAGATATCTAAAAGATCTTATAAATGAAGACTTATAGGACTAGTATGCTGCCATTTTCAATATTTAATCGAAACATTCAATATGAACATCTATATAATTACATATCTAAAATTGTTAGACTTGGATTGCTCTCAAATATGCTGTCATAGGACCATACATGTTTCTTTCCAGTGTCATCTTTAAGTTTTTGTACCACGCCCAGTTTAAAGTAAGCCAGTATTCTATATTAGAGGAGCGGAAGCGGTTCGTTTAAATATAGGATTATTGTACGTACATGAGAGGTTAATCCCAAAAGTTGGATTTCCTATTTTTTCAACTAACAAAAAGCGATTATATCCATTAATTTGTACATTATTATAAAGCCGATGATTATGTAAGAAATAGACCGATGTTTAAGCTTTATGATGATGTATTAGTTATTGGACATAGTTTTAAAAGAATAGGATACCTTACTTTTGTCAATATCCTCGTATAGAGTGAACAGATAGTATTTTGATATGGTTGTATCTTATATTAGGCTCAAATTAATATAAAGAATTATCGCTGAAAGTGTGATATAGTATTTTTATAAGATCTTATTAATATATTTTTATGAATGAAATATACATAATACTAGTTTTATTTCACTGAGCGCAGTTCAGTTCATCTCTTAAAATCCCTGACTCCCTGAGTAACGTGAATATGTAGATTTAAGGCGTTAAGCGAGTATTTATCGACCGCGGCAATATAATTATAGCCCAAGGATAGCAGCACCAAGGGACATAAACGTTCAATACCGAGATGCATACAAAATTTTATCTACGACCTGCTGCATGGTAAGTAAAATATAGTTTCATCTTCAAATACTAAAAAAATAAATTGACCATACTTATATCACAGGTTAGCTTGCCGCAACCATTGCCTAGCAACAAATAAATACAAACAGTTATCATAGATGATGAGCATAGGCTTTAATGCTGTTGTTCAAGGGGGTATTCAAAACATGGACGCATGGAATTGGTATGTCAATTTTTGGGTAGGAAAACTTTTTACTCGACAACAAAGAATGAGAAAACGCGTTTTTCAGGATTGAATCGGAAAAGTTGGCAGGCACGAAAAAAATGTTCACATGAGATTTTTAGGTATTTATGAGACCTCCAAAATGAGACCACAATTAAAAGATCCGACTAAAAGCAACAAAGTTATGGCCGAAAACCGAGGCAAACTGCAGGTTTTGACACTTGTTGGTAATGCAACGATGGTTTCTCTCAGATACCCGAAATTTTTCAAATTTGTAGGATTCGTACTTCTTATAACCACAACAAAATTGGAGTAGATTGCTCAAGTAGCTTTTGAGAATTTCTAATTGCTTATCCCAAAACACCTGTTTTTCGTCCATCACTACTAGTTTATTGAGCAATATGCAGGGGTAGCTCAGTAGCTCAAAGGGCATTTTTTATCCAAATACACTAGTTTACCTTGCGTCGATATAAATGGCAAACCATTCCGGAAGATAAATGTTATTTTTATGCAAAAAAGCATTTTTTTTCTTCTAAACAAATTCAAACATTTCGTATTTTAATTGGCAACAAAAAAAGATAGACACATCCGCTTTGTTTTAAAATGTGTATAGTAACGTATGTTTTTGGAATATCGTAGCGCATTTGTTCAATTACGCACAAATACGAAAAGTTCGAATTTGTTTAGAAGAAAAAAACGCAACCTTTGTTTTTCGCGTAAAATTAACATTTATCTTTTGGAATGGATTGTGATTCATATCGGCAAGGTAAAGACGCGTATTTTGCTATTAAATGCTCCTTGAACAACCCTTGTACTCGTATATTGCTCAATAAACTAGTAGTGATGGCCGGAAAACAGATGTTTTGGGATAAACAATTAGAAATTCTCAAAAAACTACTTGACCAATCCAGTTTTGTTTGGTCATTTTAAAGTATGAATCCTACCAATTTTAAGAGTTTCAAGAATCGTCCGATTATCAACAAGTGCCAAAACCTGCAGTTTGCGTCGGTTTTCAGCTATAAATTTTTTGCTATTAGTCGCATCTTTATTCACGTGATCTCATTCTGTAGGTCTCATAAATACCTAAAAATCTTATTTGAAGAGTGTTCTCGTTCCCAAAAAGCACGTTTTCTCCTTCTTT
Organism: Acanthoscelides obtectus; assembly: GCA_963669975.1. Classification (NCBI taxonomy): domain Eukaryota; kingdom Metazoa; phylum Arthropoda; class Insecta; order Coleoptera; family Chrysomelidae; genus Acanthoscelides; species Acanthoscelides obtectus. The sequence continues at coordinate 89,105,073 of CAVLJG010000003.1, read as the reverse complement.
GTTGTCGAATAATAAGTTTTCCTACAAAAATTGGTGTACCCATTTTATGCGTCTATATTTTAAATACCCCCTTGCATAACTTGCATCAATAAAACCAGACTTAAAAATCATTTCGAGGAAATTTGCTAATATGATTAGACTATATGTAAGGATAGCTTTACCACCCAAGGGCATAAACAAGTCCGTGGGCTAAACAAAATATCAAATTTCACTGATCCAGGATAACAGATGTTATTCGTGGTGATAATTTTCAAATAGAAAAGTCTTAAACCACAATATCTACGCGCATTTTTCTCAAAAAATATCTGCAAAGAAACGGGAAATACGTAAAACGATATAATTATGTATTTGCACGATATCGGATATCTATATCGATTCCTGACATGAAATTCCCGTGATCGATATTCACCGCCGTTACGTAAGGCACTTTTCAAAATTAGAACTCATTATACAATTGTGCAAGTATTACACACGTAGGTATCATTATTTTTGAATAATATATTGTTTTTAAATTATAATCAGGTTATACGCATCATCGGGATTTTCGCACATTGACCAAATGTCGTTCGGTTAGCAAGAGTTTCGTCGTTTTTGAAATCACTGAATTTGTTTACTACTTATACAGGGAGTCTCAACGATAATACGACTGCTTCGTTGTTTTAATATGCGAGATATCACAATATATGTAGCAAATCTTTCTGATACATATACAGGGTGATTCAAAAATCAGTGATAATATTTTCTCGAACAGAAAGTAGGTCAAAAAGCAACATGACAAATTTAAATAACCATGAGTCTTAAACTCCCCCTAACCGAGATATTATGGTGTTGAAGTAATAGTTTCAAAATCATGGAAAAATTATGTCTGAAGTGGAAAAAAGTATCGACTTAATATTTTGTACATGCAGTACTAACAGCTCAACCATTTTTTGCGGCGCCAGTGACATACACGATTAATCTAAAGAAGAAATATTTTGTGCGCCACTGACCTTTCAAGAACATTATTGCACTTTTAGATAAAGTAATATTTGATGTAAATTATTTATCCCCAGAAATTGTTGTCATACAATTCCCTTTAGAGAAAACTTGGCCTGGACATTTGAGATAAGATCCATTTGAAAGGCTTCAATCCATTCTGCTTTGAAAACACACTGAGGCCAGAGAGTTTCATTTGTGATGTAGAAACATTAACCCTGGTATACTGACAATCTGACGTTTTAGGATCTATAGTCAACGCCAAACAAAGTGGCGTGCACGTCATCAAGGTGGGTGTGTTGAAAAATTTACATTGTTGCCAAACTTTTTGTAAAATAATAAAATTTATTATTTACATATCTAGGTTTATAAGCAATATTAACCTCAAATGAGAACAAAAATAATAGTATAATAAAATTATAGATCTGTACTTGCATAATCATTAAGTATGACAATTATTGATCAGATGACACTATGAAACTACCATATTTAATTGATAGCTTAAAGGTGCTGAATAAAAACCAAATGGGGTCCTCCAAATTTTATGCATGGTATTTATTTTACAGAATTCATACAGAAAAATGCATTCTAAAATTAGGTAAGCTACTGGTGTAAGCTTTTTCTGTACAATAAAGTTAGTCGGAGTTTCTTTCTTCAGCGCTGTCTGAATCTGAATCTTCATCACTCTCAAAGTTGATTATTAAAGGTTCGATGTCTGGTCGATCAAAAATTCGCAGTTTCATCAGGTGATCCCAAGTCTAATATACTAGTTCCGTTAAAAAATACAGTCAGATTCGAAATAAGCGACCTGACAAAACGCAGGTTATTAATTTTCATGTCAGTTAATCAAGTTTTAGATATTCATGATTTAACTGTTTGGAACTCGGATGCCATGTGAATCTAAGCGAACTTTACTGATACACTTTTTCTCAAAAACGGCTTATTTTATCGACTTCAAATAGAATTGTTTATATTTTTCGTATCATACAGGACATAAAATATAGCAATATTGCATTAGCGCTAGTACGACTCTGGCAATCTAAATGAGTTAATTGTTTGCGCATCTGATCTGAATGCATGAAATGGAGAGTACTGAGTCAACTAACTTGACATAGATTTTTTACAACAAAGCCATCGTTTCACCCGACCGCCTCATGTGGGTACTCTTGCATGAATTTTGTAGTGCACACATATTCACACACATATTCGATAAAATCAAAGCACAGAAACAGGTATGTAAATTGTAGGCTATTCGAATGCTTTCATGCAGAAAAGACAATATCAACAAGAATATCTCATTATGCAATAGGTTAATAAGCTAAAACATAAGAAAAAATGGAGTCAAGTATGTTTACTAAACTTAGTGCAAAAAGGTATAGAAAAAACTGCCCTAAGCCGGAGCTCTCCCATAAAGAAGATCCTAGGTTTGCGTTTTTCATTATTATACCTGCACCTACATATTTGCAAATAAGTCTTAATACCTATACATTTTCTCATATGGTATGATCCTGGGTTTGTCTTTCTTATGAAATAGTTTCACTTAGATACCTTCCAGACAAATAAGATAATATTGCATGAAAAGAAGGGCACATCTACGATTTTTATCACGAAGGAATTAGTAACCATGCATCTGTTCAAATATATTCTGTATGTTTGCTGAATACTTAGACCCTTGCTTAACCTTAATTGATGACTGACAGTTTTTACAATTCAAGATACGAACTTAAAAGTAAACGTTTGATAGATTCAAAATGAGAACAGTCTGGCTTGTTTGTCAAGCAGGTCTAGAACTCTCGAGCTGTTGGTCCGAAGTTCATTGGCATTTATTTGTGGAAAGAGCCAGACCATCGACTATTTGTTGAGGAAATCTCAGTATTTATCAGGGGATATTAAAAAAACAACTAGATAATTTCCTGTATTACATTTTTTGCACAAAAGATTATACACCCTGTCCTTCCTGTTATAGAGAATCAGCTTTCACAACGGACGTATTACAGATTATATTCAAAAAATGTGTTCTAGATTGACTGTATATCACGCTACAGGCAGACATCGTAAGAGAAATCCCGATTTTTATGAGTCAGATACACATAAATGTAATAATAAAAATAACTCTTGCACGTTACAAAACTTCACTTTCTATTCTCGGAAAACAGCCTCATGGGTTTGGTAACGATTTTTATTGTCTTTGGCGAATTAAAAACAAAATACCAAAGAATATATGCCAGGTGTCAAAAATGTGCATTTGAGTTAACGCAGTCAACCGGTAAGAGAGCTACATGATGATGCACGTTTTACAGCGAATTCTTTATATGGCGTGCAGAAAAAAAGTTTTTTGTTCGAAGGTGTTGACATTTTTTGAAGGTATGAAAAAAGATGAAGCGTCAATTAAGTCGTAAGACTTTTATCGCGAGGAGCAAATTGCCCAACAAAAAAGGTAGCAACACATGGAATTAAATGGATCATGTTAGTCAAACTCGCTCATACAATAAATTGGTTCATATTCTCCACATATTTGTCAATATTGCATTCTAGCCTACCGAAAGTGTCAACCACAAAGAAATGTGGCAAGCCAGCACGTCGTTGCATATACACGGATCATCGTTTAGTCCACTCAGTTACCCCTCAGCATTCGAAGCAGACAGACGTACTTTCTTTGAGTTGTCTGGCACGCGTATATTGAAAATATATGTCGGACCCGTGCCGAAAGCTAACAAGTTTTCAGGGCAAATGTATGGAGAAATCTATATTCTATGAAATAATATTATATAATATAATAATATAATAATAAAGGGATGGGAACGTACAAGTGGCATCAAAAGGTTGGCATATACTGTCCCCCATCCCCTACAACTACCAACATCCAATTTTAACCCTTGCAAAAATGTTTATGACAACGATCAGGACCGTCTGAAAAGTCAAAACACGAAGTTTGTGCAAATGGGCTGATCTTAAAAGACTGCTTTTTCATCCTTGGCATAGTGGTATCCCCGTGAGAAAATATCATCAAAATTTGTGCGATACTTCCCAAGTTACAGGTGGGCCAAGTATTACCGGACAGACCGACAGACAGAAATGAGTAACATACAATATCTAGAACGCGTAGGAAGTAAGTTCTAGTTTAAGTTTTGTTTTACAGAGCCGAAGCTGCTTTAAGAAGGGAAGGGGAAGGTTCTTAAAAATCAGTCAACCACTTCTACAAATTCTGGTCAAATTCAAAATGTGTAATCCTTAAAAAAACTCAGCGATTCTGTACTAGATGGATCCCATAACCCATTTGGATCATCTTTATCACAATCTTCTCAAGATATATAATTAATGCAAAAATTAGATACCTACCTCATTTGAATATTCAATAATCAGAATGTTAATATTACATTTCTTAGGAAGTCCTCGAAATTATCATCATCAAAAATCATCTTTATTTTTTCCTGACCTTTATCTGAGATGCGATTACGAAATAAATTGCTTACTGTCATTGTCACTTTTTCTCCTCTGCAAGATAATAATAATAATAACAATAATAATAATAATAATAATAATAAATGGCACATGATTACAAAATAATTGCTTAAAAGGAATACTGACGAAAAGGTGGAGTGTCAGCTTATGCTGTTTTTCAACCCGACCTAAAAAATATCGACACAAACTATAAATAGAAAAAAAAGGTACCTACATTTAAATGGCACAGTTCACAACATTGACTACCAAAAAGAGAAAAGCTTAAAATTTTACACTTCTCAGAATAAGGAAACAATCAATTACCCGTGGATATGCGTAAAGCTAAATTATAGTCATCTGATTGCTTTAAACTCATCTTTAACCTTTATTTGAAATTGCTTAGGCTTTATACTCACTTGACAAGCAGTTATATAGTTTGGGTGCCCAGTACGAGAAACAACGTGTGAATAATGCTGTCGAATGCCGCGGGATAAGTAAGATGCGCTTATTCCTAGAAGATATTTGATCGTACTGACAGAGGAGATTTAGCTTTGAATAGGATAATATGGAGCTTTAAGGAGAAGGGTCTTATGTACCACAGTTAGTCAATGCAGTTTCCTCAATTTGTTCATCATGAACCATCCCTATTGGTCAATAGCGCTACTAATATGATCAAATTTACGGATTCCATAAGAAAATCTGATGCATGAGTTTTGTATCATATGAATCCGCTCGGCATCACGTTGTAAGAGAGCAGGTCCATAAACATCGTACGATAATTTTGACAGAATAAGGGATTCAGTTTTAGATTGTGAGCACTAGATATGTCAAAAATAGACGGCGGATCTTGATTGATTTGATGTTGGCCAAGCATATATTCATCAGGATCGAAGCTGTTATAGAGTTGAGATATCATCGGCGTAATGATAAACGATTGAGTAGCTGGCGGCTTCATGAAAATCACTTATATAAAGAGCAAATAAGAGGGGACTCAAAATAGATCCTTGTTTTCATATATGACAGACTCTGAGCGATCAGTTGAGTAGCTTCTAAACAGCGTGCAAGCCGATGAGGTCAGGTCAAAGTATCTAAGCTTTTTACAGAGAATATTTGGGTCAACCGTATCGAAGGCCTTGCTAAAATCAAGAAGAACTAAGCAAGACAGCTTTCCTTGATCAACCGCGCTATAAATATTATCCACGCACAGACAGGAGCGCAGTGGGTGGTGCTATGTAATGGTCTGAAGCCAGATTAGGAGGTGGTCAGTAAATTATTTTGACAAACAAATATGTGCAGCTGGTCATGTAAAGCCATTTCCAAAAGCTTAGATAGACTTAGTAAAATGCTTATAGGACAAAGAACAGACAAAATTGAAGGATAATTAGATTTAGGCAGAGCATTCTTCCAAGACGAGGGATAAAGATTATTTGTTATACAAAAGTTAATAATGAAGGTAATATACTTGAGCAAATGCTTATGTATTATACGGATCATATCAATTGTAATGCCGTCTGACCCTTTAGCATGACTTTTGATGCGATTGATAAATTTCTCTACAGTGGCAGGGGAAACTGTCGGGAACAGAAAAGTACCATTATTCTTAACGTTTTCATATTTGTCTAAAAGATTTAATTGAGTTAATGTTTTGGTTGTTTGAGGTACGTTTAAAAAAGCACTATTTAATGAATCGAGATCCTGCCGATGTGGAGGTAGGAAGTTATGTTTAACGATATTCAAAGATCTGAGTATATTATTATTATTATTATTATTATGATAATTGAGATGAGCAGAGTTCACAGTACTATAAGCTCATGCAGTAAATATAGTGTACGGGCACGTAACACAAATACATCAAATAGAAAAAAATAAAAAAAGACAGTTCATAGCTATAAAGTTTGTACACTCCTCCAGCTATCATACTGCACTTTGAAGCTATTAACTGAAGTAGCACCAACCACACTATCAGGTAAACTATTCCAGGTGTTGAGTATGCGGTTGGGAAGAAACCACTGTCGGACTGTTGTTTTAAATGGCTCCTTATGCAGTTTGAAGCTGTGTCCGCGTAGATTGCTGCGCGACAGACGGTATAGATGCATGAGGTTGGTGCCCATCAAACCATGAAGTATCCTGAACGTAACTATAAGATCGCCACGAAGTCTTCGCTCAGAGAATGAGGTCAGGTTGAATAATTCAAGGCGATCTTCATAGCTTGGTCTTCGTGCTCCAAAAGGGATACGAGTAGCCCGACGCTGTACTGATTCGATGAGATTTCTATCGCGCAGAAGCACAGTGTCCCATACCGGGCCAGCGAATTCAAGAATTGGCCTCACGAATGCCTTGTAAATGTAGGCGCAAGTGTTGACATCGGATCCTTTGAAAGACCTCTCCAGCATGTATAGAAGTTTCTTGGCTTTTGATGTAACGTGGTGAATATGCTCTGACCAGGACCGTTGACTACAACGCCCAGATCAGTGTGGCTGGAAACTGCTTCGATGTTGTGGTCAGAGATCTTGTATGTAAATCGCGGATTTGTCTTCCCGAGGTGAAGGACACAACACTTAGTTAGATTTAAGAGTAAAAGCCAACTGACTGACCATTGACAAACAATATCAAGATCTCGTTGAAGCATAGCAGAATTTACGACAGTATTGTAAGTCTTGGTGTCGTCGGCATAAGCTGAACATGTGGAGGAAATCAATGCGGGCAGGTCACTTGTATACCGAAGGAACAGCACTGGCCCCAAGACAGAGCCTTGAGGAACTCCACTTGCTACATGATGAAGGTGAGACTGGCTATCACTGACGCGCACAGAGAAAGTCTTCCCGGTGAGAAAAGCCTTAATCCACAGCAACAACTCGCCTCTTATTCCCATACATTCCAACTTAAACAGAAGCCTTCTATGTGGTACGCGATCGAAAGCCCTCGAAAAATCTAAGTAGATTATATCAACAGGAGTCTTAGTGTCCAGATACAGAGTCCAATCGTTGAAAGAGTGGAGAAGGTTGGTCATTATTGATCGACCAGGGAGAAATCCATGCTGATTCTTAGGGATAAGGTCATTTTCGAAAGCAAATGACAGGAGCTTATCTAATATGATTCTTTCAGCTATTTTGGCGGCGATAGGAACGAGACTTATTGGTCGATAATTTTTAGCGGAGGATTTTTTTTTCTGTCTCATAACATAATCGGTAGGTTTTTTCTCTCGCCTAATAGCACCACAAACATAACTTTATAGAATTCCCAGTCAGCAATCGTTCTTGTACGTTTAAATTTTGTATATGGGTCACTTTTGTTCGTATCATGAGTTTTATGTTGAATGTTCGCCAAGGAGCTGGTGGCTTGGTAACACGATTTTTTCTGACAGGAGCATGCAAGTTGAAGGTGCACAAGATATTAGAGTTGAGGAAGTTTCTTCATATGGACGCTATAATTTTGGACATAATACTTCTAAATATAAATATTGCTTCAATTAAATATGTAAATTTTATCGTGACACAAATAAGTGTAGGGATATTCAAACGAAAAAAAATTAAGTTAAGGATGGAGGTCGAAAGCCGAAACGTTTAACTGAGAATTTATCTACTTCCTCTTGTAGAAGAGAAAGATTGGTAATGCTAAGATTCAATTTAATCTAAAATCCCATTTCAAATAAAACCAGGAAGTAAACAACGATTTTCCAATAAATCCGGTATACGAAACAAATGACTATCTAATAGTTTCAAAGCCTGCCTAGTATTTTTTTTAGTAACTTAGGTTTGGCAATGTCGATGTATTACATATTATTATATGTTTGTGGAATCATAGTTAAAAACTGTTTAACTATGCAAAAACCTACGCCCAGTAAAAAAAAGTTGATGCTGGAGGATATCAGACGACACGTCATATTGAAATTCTAATCACACCATCTTGTAGAGGATAAAAGGTGGCAAAACTCAGAAAAAAATTAAAACGATTTTGGGAAAATTCGTTTTTTCCGTCTCTCTCCGAAAGTACATTAAATATTATAACTCTCTAAGCAGCATTTTGATAGTTATCTAAATATTTGGAATTTGAAACACCCGAATATGAAATTTCGGCCTCATAGATCTATCTATTCCAAGGATATATTTCTTCTTTCATTCCGGAATTATAGTTTTAGCTACCTGTATACGATAAGGGGACATTTTAAGATCCACGCTCATAAAAACTTTCCATCTTACTTTGGACCTACCTCTAGAAATATTGACACTATTTTATGAATCACACTGTATACAGAAGAAGGAGATGGACATTGACTTGCACCGTCGACGCATACACGAAGAAATGATTACAGCATGTATCATGGCCATCATCTACTTTCAAAAACAGGAATTGGATACTTAATTTGATTAGCGAATTTATATCAATTCAGATCTAGCCATGCATTATTTTATTGTTTATTTTTAAACAAAGGACACTTGACTGCGGAATTTATAGTAGAGGTGTAAATAAAATATAAATAATAAAAAAAAAAAGAATAAAAATTTTTGGGGAGCAATTGAGAATATATTTGACATCAAAAAATTATTAACTTCCTCAACATAATTGACCCTGTTAAAAAAATTAGAATAAGGAGCTTTAATATATCATTTTTAATTCATCAATCAACTACCAAGAAACTATATATACTCGTTTATTGGCCTTCCGTTTGTCTTCACACCATTAGCTTAAAACAGCATTTTCTTCAAATAAACTTATCCCTCTGTCTTCTTTGATATAATACGGACCACTCTATATGGAACCGTTTTAAAAAATAGTCGAAAACAAAAATATCGCATCAGAATATTGGTGTTTCTTATGGTTTTTGTAATGATCTCTTATGTAAACTACCATAATATGGCGTCCCAGAGAAGATTTGCAGATGGGTGATTGACTTCCTCTCTGGCCACAATATATCCATCGTAATTGACGGGTTCTCTTCTCCATCCCACCACGTAAATGTGGTTATTTCCCAGGGATCGTTCTTGGCTCCAACATTGTTTCTATTATATATCAACGACCTATTTTCCTGTACGATCCGATCAGCTTTACTGATGAGAGCACTCTACATGCAAGAATTTCAGTGTGTCAAGGCAGTCTCTGCTGGTTAGCTGGAAAGAAGACTAGCAGCGACCCAAATGGATCTATTATGACCCCCCCATATATACTTTCTAAAGCACTGTGTCCTTGATCCTTTAATCCCCGACTCCATAGCCTTTACACATGGCCGTGTATGTAGCCTTCCGTATAGGAACTGTGGTTCCTTCTATCTGAAGTCGTAGCCCTGCCCGGTGTTCGCAGTGACTCAGAAGATGCAATGGGGTTTCATCATTCTCTCTGCAGAAACGGCATATGGCCTCTTCTGCCAGACCCAAGAGCCTGATATGTCCATTTAGACGACAGTGTCCTGTCATGAGACACACTTCGTTCTTTGATGAATTCTTTTGTCTGCCTTTGTCCCAACCGCCTGTTCCGCCATTCTAGAGACTTTTCTTGGTCCAATTTCTTATGGACTGTTTAGTGCGTGTTCTCGTCACGCCACAGAAAGGCTTTGGACCTATAAGGCGCTTGGCCGGATCCTGTCGGGCTAGCTCATCCGCATCTGACAAGGGATCTACAAGTTATCACTGCTTGGGGACGCAACAGTTTGATACAGTTTAGTACAGCTTCCTAAACACAGCAGTGTACATTGTCTAACAAGAATTGCCCTAGGGCTCATCTGATTTCGATGGGAGGCCGGGTTCTACCCAAGAGCTGTTCATTTAATCTGGTCGGAGTCCAGTCCAACGACGACTTGATCTGCGACGAACACAACTCTTTAATCGCGAAAGCTTCTGGGAAAAGCTAGACTATTAATTAAGGGCTAAGCAATAATTTCCTCCACATAACCTCCTCACTTTGTACAAGGCCCAGATAAGACTGAGCATTGAGTGCTGCTCACATGTTTGGGGTGATGCCGCCCCGACTTTATAATCCAAGCTCGATGCTGTTCAACATAACGAACAGTCTCGGGACCCTTTCGCACTGACTTGTAGTGGGCTATCTGGCTCTTTTCTACTGCTATGTCAAAGCTTGCGAAAATAGTTTCCTTTCCAAAAAAGGTAGATCCTACTCAAGCTGATAATTACCGCCTCATATCACTATTATCGATCTTTTCTAAAATAATCTAAAAAGCCATTCATTCAACACTTTTGGGATATGTTGAAAAATTCAACCTAATTCCAAGCTCGCAACATGGATTTAGAAAACTGCTTTCAATATGAGATTGTAAGTCAGATACCTGTATCCCCTATAAACAGCTCGATATGAATAAATGTATCGCGCGCATCTTCTTTGACCTATCGAAAGCTTTCGATACAATTGACATTGGACTTCTCGAGGAAAAATTATTTTATTTAGGTTTAAGAGGTTTTATATTAGATTGGGTAGTGTCTTTAATGTCTGACAGGAAATTCAAAGCAAAGGTCAATGGAATGACATCCGCAACGTTCAGCATCGACATTGGAGCAGCGCAAGGCTCAGTTTTGGCACCCCTCGTATTCATACTGTATATAAGTGATTTGCATCTATCTGGATTTGTAACAAACTATGCGAATGATACGTCAGTTCTTGTCAGTGGAACTACGCGCAATGAACTTATTGCAAGAATAAATGAGAATAAATGAAGTCAAAGATGAAATAAAAAAGACGTGCCAAGCAAATCGTTTGATTTTAAACCTTGAAAAATCTGATATTGTACATTTTTATACAAACGCCCCTATTCTAGACATCTAAAACTACGACGTTCTTGGAAATAAAAATGATTGCAAAGCTCAATTGGCAGCAACACATGGACAGTGTGTGTAAAAAGCTAAACCAATCATATTATGCGATTCTTAAGTTTAAGTTTTGCTTATCAGAATGAGCTCTACTAGATGTGTCGACTTACATTCATCAAGACACATCATAATTTGGGGTCAACCAACGTCAATTTCTAGAGAATTTGTTCAACAGAAGAGAATAATCAGATTGATATTCAACATCCTTAGAAGAGAATAATGCAGAAAGATCTTCAGAAGTAAGAACATCATGACTCTACCAAGCATTCATATTTATAAGTGCGCCCTTTTCACACATACAAACAAAACAAAATTTTTACAGAACAAAAACATCAACATACATTATAATACAAGTGCAGGTGAGAGTCTACGTATTCTGAAACACACACTGACGCTATTTGAAAAGTCACCACAATACACCTGCCTTAGAATATAATAACAAACTTCCAGCTAACCTCAGGAATGTTAGTAGCATTGCTAGCTTTAAAAAGGTCAACTACGAAAATTATTAGTTGAAAAATGTTTCTACTCTTTGTCTGAACACCTCGCACTGTGATATATTTTTAAAACTTTTTTATATGTGAATGTCTGCACGCTTTAAATTGTTCCTGTTTGTACATATATATATAGCGAGGGTCCTACGGCTGCTACCGCTTCTCGCACTTCAATCGCCATTCTGTTTTCCCAATCTCCTTCAATCATTTCACTTTTCCTCGTGGCTTCTTCCATCTCTTTCCTCCACGATGTTTTTGGCCTACCTCTCTTCCTTCTGTTGGTTGGGATATATGATACCATCTTCCTTGGCCATCTTTCGTCAGCCATCCTCATGACATGGCCGTACCATACTAGTTGTCTTCTTTCCACTCTATCCACAATGGTATCTTGTGTACACGTCCTTTCTCTGATCATATCGTTTCGGATATAGTCCAACATAGATACTCTACACGATCGGCGTAGGAATTTCATTTCAACGGCTTTTAGCTGGTTTCCTATTTTTGATGTAAGCTGCCAGCACTCAGCCCCATAAGTAGTTATTGGCTCCACGATACTGTGATAAACTTGAACTGTCGTATTTGTACAGGGTGCGGCAGAGGGGATGGACGGTTTTAAAAAAATCATAAAATAGTTAATTTTTACTCGAAAACAAATTTATTGATGGAATCAGGTTCAGAAGGAAATATCATTTGAGACACTCAAGTGTGGAAAATCACATCAGGCATGTGGTGGCCGAAATCGTTGATGCAGTGCTGGAGACGTTCTTGGAAGTTCGCGTAGGCTCCCTCCAACATCGTTCTCTCAACTTGGGCGACTTCCACGCGAATTTCGCCCTTCAATTCGTCCAGAGTTCGGGGCTTGTTCGCGTATACTCTAGGTGTCCCCATGAGAAAAAATCGCATATGGATAAATCTGGGGACCGAGGAGGCCAATGATCAGTGTTTCCATCTCACGTGCGAAGTTCATTCGTTGTGCATAATCTCCGGGCTGTAACTGTTGCACAATGGCCAATTTGTAGGGGTGAAAGCGGAGATCCATATGCAAAATTCGCCTTACTGAACTATCACTAAGGCGAAATGCAGCAGCATGTTTCCGGGCAGATCGAGTCGGACTGCGAAGAAAGACCTGTCGAACGCGTTCAACATTTTCAGGAGTTCGAACTGTTCGCGGCGCTCCTCTTGGTCTTCTGTTGATCAGTTCACCACGCCTGCGAAGTGATTCAACCCAACGAAGGATGGTGTTCCGAGAGGGAACAGCTCTATTCCGATGAATGTTGAAGTGGCGACGAAACTCACGCTGTACGACGATGACTGACTCATTATTTTGGACGAAACAATCATAGGCGAAAACGCGGTGCTCCACCGTCCAAGGCTCCATAACGACAACTGGTAAAATAATGCTAGGATCTCACGAGTCAAACGGCACCCTCCCTACGTCTCTCGTAGACGGAGAGTACCAACCCATCCAAAAACGTCCGTCCTCTGTGCCGCACCCGTTATAATATGCATATAAAAATGATATGGAAGGGTTCGGTCCATATTAACAACCACTACCTCCGCCCTTTTCGTCACAGGCCATCCTGTATGTAACTTTTTCTGGGTATATATACTCACACAAGGGTTCTCCTTCTGAGGGTTTTGCTTTCATTTGTACCTTAAGATACAGTGGCAGAAATGTATTTTTGAGGCAGACAGTACATTATATTTGACATGATAAATCATTCAACTTAGTCAGAAACAGATCTGAAAAAGTTTTTGTTGATATGAACTCATCACCAGAAATTTTAATATACTGGGGAGTGCCTCAAGTAAAACTGTTTGGACCACTCATTTTTATTCTTTACACAGCTGATCTAGACAAAGTGGTAAAAATCGCAATATTTGTGGATGTTTCTCAATGTACAACAATTTCAAAAACCAGAAAATTATACCCCAGAATCTCAAATAAATGACAAAAGTCATAACCTCCATTTTAATACCACAAAATAAAAAGTTGTCATAGTTTCTCCTAAAAAATTAAGGAAATATATTAAAAAGTATACAAGCATATCTCTAGATGGTGAAAAGATTTAGGTACATGAATCACTTAAAACATATGTTTTTTCTTGTTTTATCATTTTACATGTGGATCATATCACTGAAAGTTTTTTTAGTACTTCGCCAGTTCTACCTCAATAAACAAATTTAGACAGCAAAACCAACAAAAATATATATGCAAATCATTAATCGCTTCAAAAATCACATACTCTGATATTGTGTACTATCCATTTTTAAATTCGATAACTATTAAGCTATTACAAAGAATTCAAAATTCTGCTGCAGGTTATTAGTAAGCTTGAAATAGTACCACCACATTTCGACATATTTTCAAAATATGGTTGATTAAATTTTAGAAAATTGCATAAGATCTCTTACTATGTTATGACTTTGACATTTGATAACATTAAAAAACATATCAAGAATGTGCTTTTACAGTGCCAAAATCAAAAATACCTATATTTCACTTCTGCTAATAAAAATTAATAATTACATTAAATTTATGTATAATAATGTTTTTATATTACACTGATAAACGCAGGATTTGTGACATGACAATTTTTGGGTGTAAATTATGAATTTTGAGACCCTTAACTCAAATCTAAAAACAAAATTTTTCTATCACTCACACAGAATTCGGTAACATCTACTTTTATGAATTACAATACGTAACATCATATTGCTGCATTTCTCGGCGTTTATGCATTGACCCACATATATAATGTTAAGACCTGCCTATTCCTGTTTATTATATGCGAGCTCTATGTTTAGAGAGCATATTGCGTTTATTAGTAGACTAATAGCAGCCGAGTCAGTTACGTTTTCTGTGTTGAAGGGTACTGAGATGTTCTGAGTGCTATTAATTTTGTTAGTTCATTATAGCCAAGACTAGCTTTATGGACAATGCCTAGAAATTGGGTAAAAAGTGCGTTTTTGTTATATGTGCGGAGAGCTAACTTTTAAATCCCAAAAACGTACTTTTACTCCCCTTGTGTTGAAAGCGTGCGAGATTTATTATATTATCTTATGTTAAAGTTGGCGACTAAGTTAAACTATGGGACCCTCATATATGTTTAAGAGTAACAGTAAGACTTGAGTAACGTTGTTAACAGATTGGTTAAGAGGCGACAATCGTAAAATGTCATTTGCGATACCAATAGTTTGGAGAGAACCGAGAGACCATACTACCGATTGCCATTTATGCCTCATAATTATTAAAGGTATTGGCGCAAAATCTAAGCATACTGTTAAGTATTTTTGCGGCCCGTTAAGCATAGTGATGAACTTTCTGTCCCAGTTCCACCAGAATCTTGGTCTTTGGATGAAAAGTCGAATCCACCAATTCTTAATGTACCTAATACAGAACGTAAAAGTTTGCGATCCTTCGTTTGACCTGCCAGGATGTTCAACAGCGCGCGCATTTGATCATACTGGGCAAACCTAATGACTTAGTTCGAAATCAAATCTGTCAAAATCCCAGTCAGAATTTTTAGCGTCAAGATTAAAAGCATGGAATCTTCTCAACGGTGATGTTAACATTACTTTTTACCGAAAACGGCAACAAGACCTCACACAGTGTGTCCGTCAAGAAAGGGTGTTGATAAATTGCTCCGATGTCAACAATTTGTTTGACGCCTTAGGACAGAACTATGATCCAAGTGATTGTCGCTTGTTCTTTGATTCCTCTTAGCTTAGTTTAAAAGCGGTATTGGTACTCAACGGTAATAAATATCCATCTGTACCTATAGCGCACGTAATTCATATCAAGGAATCAAACGAAAATATGCGAGTTCTGTTAGAGCATATCCGTTATAATGATGGGCCATATGTGCAGATTTAAAGGTAATAGCCCTTCTTCTTGGAATGCAACTGGGTTACACCAAATATTGTTGTTTTCTTTGTGGATGGGACAATCGTGCGAGAGATCGTCATTATGAACAGAAGGAACTACATGAGGTATTAACTCCGGGCCTCAAAATATTGCCCATGAACCACTAGTTGATCCCAAAAGCGTGTTGCTTCCACCTTTGCATATTAAGTTTTGACTGATGAAGCATTTTTCGAAAGCTATGGATCGAAATGGAAGACTGTTTCTGCATTTAAAACAAACATTTCCTAGACTTAGTGAGGCAAAAATTAAAGAGGGCATATTTGTGGGTCCACAAATACGGAAAATCATGAAGGATGATGTATCTGACAGTGCTCCAACTGAACTGAATTACGAGCTTGGAATGCTAGTAAATCAGTTACTGCAAATTGTTTAGGCAAGGTGAAAGCGGACAATTATAAAGATGCTGTGAGTGAACTAATTAATGCTTATAAAAGAATGGGATGTAACATGTCCTCTAAAAATTCACCTTTTTGCATTCTCACTTCGATTTTTTTCCGGAAAATTTAAATGCGGTAAGTGATGAACATGGGTGAATGATTCCACCAAAGCATTTCTGCTATGGAAAAACGGTATAAGACAAACTGAGTGTCAATTTGCTTGCTGGTTATTGCTGCACATTGATAAGAGATACTTCAGAAGCACAAATTGCCGTAAAATATCGACAACAAACATTCTGAGATTAATGTTTATTCGAGTGTTTATTAGTACTCTTCCACACATATCCTTATATTTACGAATATAAGTGCAAAAAATAGAATGCCTTATTGCAAGAAAACCGTGGGTGATAGAAACAATCGAACGCTATTTCCGACTTTTGGGTACGTTTTACATAATAACCACCTTGTCTTGTCCATGTCACAAAAAATTATCTTAATTTTGTTTACAAGTGTTATCAGTGTCATTTATCTACCTTTTTCAGGTTTTTATCTAATTTTGTTTGGTTTAAGTGGAAGATTACCTTAATCTAAGCTCGGTCAAACAAAGAGAAGTTTATTATTATAGTATTATTTATTATATTATAAGGAGTCTGTCTATCTAAATCATTTTTCTATTTCCCTCAGATCGAATGAATGTACTCGACGAAGTCATCGCGCCGAATTTTCTTGCATTTCATCCATCACAAATGCATATTCCAAACAAATTCAACGCTTACGTACCCCGAAAACGCAAAAGCAAACGGAACATCAGGAACACTCGCGCAGCATGAACGCAATTCGCTCGGTCGAAGAACTCTTACTCTTTCGAATCAAGAACTTATTATTTCTCCAAGACAATTCGGGTTTTGTATTTTCATTTTTAGTATCGGGAACTCCAGGGAGAGCGCTGAAAAGCAGAAATTTATTTCGCTCGTTTATCATGAGACGGAAGTAAGCTATATTTAATACCAAGGAATCTTTGGAATGGATTTATCTTTTATTTTGGAGATCTGAAAGCCGCTCTCGGCGTTTTAAAATGTCGCAGCTGAATTTGAAATTTCAAAAGTTAGGATTTATACTGGTGACCAATAAGGGTTAACGCAAGTGTAAATACACCGGATGATAAAAGTTCGACCCTCACTATAGGGATCTCTGAAACGGTAGCAGATACGAAGTCGCTTAAATGAGGGCAAAGGGGAGATGAAAAAACGAAGTTTCCTAAAATCGTTCCAATATTGTCTTCACTAAATTTGGAGTGGTATTACAAAATAGATTGTACATTAAAAATATTACCCTTTCTCCTCTAGATGACATAATTGGAATAACATTAGGACGTTTTGTCTCTTCTCCTCCAGCATCAACTTTATTTTTTTAAAAACGCCATATTGGATTTCTCGACATGTGAATGGTGTTTTTATTTCTGATTCCAAAATTCTACGATATATCATAAATTTACATTGCAAAACCACTTAAAAATAAAGCAGAATTTCCTATTTAGTCCTTGAAATTACCAGATAGTCATGTTTCATATACCAAATTTAAAGCAAAATCATTTTTATGTTTTCCTGATTTGATTTGAAGTAGGATTTTGAAACAAATTGTATGTTTTATTGCCACTTTCTCTCCTCTACAGGTTCGCGTGGTCGAATCTTCAATTGGAGATTTCTCCTTTCTACTCCAATCGCCAACCTTGTTTCTCATGTAGGCACGATATTGGAAATTTGTACATTGAAATGATTTTTTCAGTCCTTAGTTCAGCGATGTATCGCCTCATTTGTTGCTGGAAGAAAAATTAGGGAAAATAGGGAAAGAAAATATGGTCAATTTATGTACAGCGAGCAAATGGCTGTTTCTGAGGTCTGAAAACTGATTCAGCGATACATCTGGTATATGAAGCAAATAACTATCTGACAATTTCAAGGTGTACCTAGAAAATTCTTACTCCTCTTTTGACTTTCACCACGGGTATCTCAGCAATTACTAGTCATACAGTAAACCTGGAGGCAGTTCCATAGTGTGTGATAAATTGTTACAAGACGTCTAAGATCTTTTTTACCCCCAATATTGATTTCAAGAACGTAATTTTTTTTTAACATCACAAACAATTTTTGCAGCTCTATGTCTCGTTAATATCTCTATGAAGTTACAATTCGATCCACTGAACGGTTTGCCAGACCTATTGTTAAAAATATAGCGAGCCAGTTTTTTGTTGTCAACATTTTGATCATCGACTAAATACTGAAACATGTGTTATTATTTTTCATTGAATATCGGCTATTTCATTGTTGATTGTCTTTCAGTCATTCCAACAAATGAGTATGATGTAACCTAGTTGCGGGCTGAACTGATGTGATCCAGACTAAATGACCGTTCTTGATTATCAAAAGATTTGTTGTTGGACAAACCGTACAGTAGTTAATGGTATAACATATTTTGGAATATACAGGGTTTGTCCGGAAGGTAATAGGACTGAGTCGATTTAAAAAAATTTATTCAAAGATACTCAAAGATCCACGATGTGTCACCTGTGATTATTACGTTATTTAAGAATAGGGGGTCACTTCCACATATGTTCAAATTTTCTTGGCACACTTCCACCCGCCGCAATTTCTGGTCGCCAGTGAGCATTTTTGAGACCATCTTCGCGCACACCTTGCGCTTGTTCAAATGCTGTGTCACAATGTCATGAACCACAGATTTTGGCAAATTTAACATCTGGGCAATTACACGAATACTTAGTCGACGGTCTGAGTTCAAAACTTTGCGCACACGAGTCACATTATCGGTGTTTGTCGAAGTCGAAGGTCTTCTAGCACGGTCTTCATCAGCGACCTCTTCCCGGCACTCCAAAAAGGCCTGGTGCCACCGAAACACACCACTTCTTGCTAAAGCAACATCTGGGTAAGCCTGCTTGATCATATCAAACGTCTCTGTCGTTGATTTACAGAGTTTCACACAGAATTTAATCGAACGCTACATTTTCGACTTGCACCACTCACAGTGCTCGGAGACAACTGACCAGCCGCTCATTCGTTAGCTAGGAACGCCCTCTACTCAATCCAGTCGGTGCGCGCACGCTCCGAAGTAATGTCATGACGGAAGAAAATGAGTCCTATTACTTTCCGGACAAACCCTATACAATAAAATTTTCCTCAAATCATCCATGAATACATTCTATTCGCTCTCTTTGTAAGCTTTTATGTGGCCGGTTTTTAAATTATCACACGATTTCGTCCAATACCAAAGCTATTAGGACACGACATCATCTATAGAAACAAATATAAATAACATTTTCATTATTTAAATATTATGAAAAATACATGTTTTTCCTATAACAAAGCACAATCACGTTTATAATCAAACTGAATATTGAAAGGGTAAACGTGAAAGAAATAAAGTGTACATAATTTTGTTATGGACACAAAGTAGAAATTATAAAATATTTGATAAGGCAGTACGCGACATTTTAAAAACGTATTTATCATTTTGTATTACTGATTCGAGAATACAGAATGTTAGCACTAATTGCTATACACAATTTATATGGGGTCTATCGGGACGAGTCACCACCCAGCGCCATCTAGTATTAGAATTCACACTGCGAGGATGTAAAGCCGCTATAAGTTGACACTGTGATGATCTGAGTTAGTTTTGATAGCCTAGTCACCACTGTGACCGTTAGATCCTGACGATTTTGGCGGTATAGTAGATGTGGTCTAGTTAGTTTTTACCATGTGGAGAGTATACTGGCTCGGCGCGGCCCATGTGCATGCTTTTGTGGAAACCTGGAATACATGTAGTATTTTTCCAAACGCGGTACTACCGAACTCACAATACATTACTGAGTTTTCCAGTAGGCTTTTTTTCATTTGGTTTTTCCGTTGTCTGCTATACCGTACTGATTATTGCTAAAAAGCATGAAACAACGTTGTTTATGGTTGGCTATGGTCACACTGATGAAAATCAAACAGATTCTATTTATCCTATTATATCACTCTTTATAATATTAGTGGTAACACACAGCAAGGCCATACTCCACAGGTCGTCATTATACTTAAGGTCATAACATTTAGATGTATTTAGCTCTCAAAGAAGGTAAGAGTCGAAGTTTTTAGTGTGGGCTCTATCAATAACTCTGTTATTACGCATACAACATAAAAATCTGACCTTTTGTCCTTACCTACTTATTTTTCAGTTATTTGAAATAGTAAGTCGGATGGGAACAAAATATGGTATAATAAATTCTGTGCTCTGGCTACAGTTTGCGGAGGTGCGTGTTGTCAAAGTTCAGTGTATTATTCGATAGGCTGTCAAATCTCTGGACAATTTGATATAGAATCCTCTAGTACGTCATATCAAATTGCTGCAAAAGTGCAAGTACGGGTAACCGAATAGCACGAACCACCCTGTATGGTAAAAAAACATTTCTCAAGTAAGGAACGTACTGTTGGCTATATTTATTGTAAATACCTTATTTAGATTACTATTCGGAATAGCAGAGTTATCGACCGAGCCTACATTACAACTCATCCTATATATGTGTGAGGGAGATGGATATATGAAAGTGATGCCAGTAGTTTTAGTCTGAAAATCCAAAAACCTGATACATGGGGTATGGGTATTATTTTACCTCAAAGAACACACAAGAGATCATTCGCCCAAATTACCTTATACGTAGTAAAGTAAAGTACTCGAAAAAATCGATTTATAACCATAAATATGTACCATAATGTGTACTCAATACCCTAAGCACACAAAACACACTTAAAATCGCGACATCGCCACATTACAGACATTTTATTACGGCTCACTGCTCAAGAGGATCTTTTACCATCTATTATTATGCTGAGATTCCCAGCTATATATACTAAGTGACATATAAATCCGAACACCCAGTTTAAATGGTTTTATTTTAATAAAAGTTGGTGAATGTATGTATCTTACTGTAAATAACAAGTGAAAAAATTTTCAGCCGTATCAGTTGGACATTCCGGTTTTTATTCTGCATTTTTTAATTCACTAACGCTCTAAAAATGAATATTTCAGCCGCCGTAAAAAATCAACGTTGGCGGATTTTGGTTCTTGACATCCTTTACGATCGTTACGATGCCTAGAGTACGGAGACCTGTACGATTTCGTCAACTTAGTGATTTTGATAGGGGCCGTATAGTGGGACTTCGGGAAGCTGGACTTTCTTTTCGGGCATTGCAGGTAGAGTGCAAAGAAGTGTAGACACTGTGGTTGGTGTTTCAGGCATGGCTTCGAGAAGGCCGTACGCAAAGAGCAGAGGGGCACTGGACGCTGCCGTAGCACAACAGACCGTGACGATCGCCGCCTAAGATATTGGCCTTAAGGGACCGTGTATCCACTACCAGGTCCATTGCAAATGAATGGTTGGCAGAACACGAAGACCTATTGGCATGCGAAGTGTTTTACTCGACGAATGAGAAGTTTTGGCTTGTTTTCATACCGGCCCAACTGGTCCTCCCTTTAACTCGAGAACACCGACGTAATCGCCTTGAGTGGTGCAGACAACGGTCACTCTGGGATCAGGAGTGGAACAGTATTGTCTTTAGTGACGAGTCTCGATTTTGTTTAGGCAGGCACGATGGTCGTGCCAGGTTAGAAGGCACGTGGTGAAAGGAGGAATCCACAGCTTTTGTTTGAAAAGACATGTTCATCACACTGTTGGAGTTATGGTTTGGGGTGCTAATAGCTTATGGTTCCAGGTCACCTTTAATCTTCATCAGAGGTAACCATGAACGCGCAGCGTTATATCCACGAAGTTCTAGAACCCTATCTTTTACCATATCTTGTCACCTGGCAGATCCAACTTTCCAACAAGATAATGCCGCCCGACACATTTGCAAGAGTCACAATAGACTTCTTTCAACATAATGATGCCCCCATTGTTACCATGGCCGCCAAGATCTCCCGACTTATCCCCAATTGAGCACGTGTGGGATATGATTGGGTAGGAGATTGCCTCAATTTGCAACGTCCTCCTGAGACTCTAGAAGCACTTCGAGAGGAGGTTGGTGGTTGCCTGGAATGAGATACCACAGGAGGACATTGACCACCTGATGAGAAGCATGCCTAGGCGCGTTGGAGAATGCGTAGCACATCAGGTGCATCCACACATTATTAAGATCAAGGGCTTTAAAGCAGTAAAAAAAAATCATTTGAAATTTCATCATTTACTTATTATGCTTCATTAAGTACTTATACAAAATTTTATTAAAATAAAACCATTTAAAACTGGGTGTTCGGAGTTATATGTCACTTAGTATACATTTTTAATTCCCACGATACTGGTGAGTAAGTATTATAATGTTATTTGGTTGTTTACATAACATGTACGTCACAGTAAACCATGTCAGTCATTACCTAGGTCTATCTGTTTGTCCGCTAATACTTGACCCCTCGATAAACTCGAAAATATTTAAATTTCGATAAAATTCTCAGACAAGTTTGCTACTATGCCAAGGACGAAAAGCTTCGCAGCTTTTGAAAATCGCTTTAATGGCGGAGAGTTACGTCCGAAAAGTGAAAAATAGAAACAAAAGTCACTTAAATTCGTTTTTTCGCGTTTACAAGATGCTCCATTATCACAAAAACTTTTGTAGGAGGTGTTAAAAAATTGGGGGCTGGGGATTATAAGAGATGCGGGACGGTATATTTCAATTTTTAGGTCGAATATGTGTATTGTCCTTGAGTCTTAAAGTGATAGGAATGTTTTAAACCCGCGCCGTGACTAGCGGAATCAAAAACTACTGTACTACAAATTATAAAGTGCCCAGTGCGTCGGTCTAACCGCAAAAATTCAAAAGCTATGCAACTGATTGTCCATACGAAGTTTACCAGTATACAAAGAGATTCGTGAAGGAGGAGCCTTAATAGAGTTTTGTGTAAATTGACTGAAACGTGATGGAATTGTGATCCAATTAATCAAACATTTGTCTATAAGTCATTATTTGGCATACGCTGTGAAACCTATTGGTGGCACATTATTACCACATGCTTATAGTACTCATCATCATTCATAAAACCGATAACCCATTTTCATTTCAAATTCGTCAATCACGTGTAAGTAAGCAGTCGACCGCATACAACGTTTGAACGAAATATAGGCAACCCGTCGGTGGCCGATTGCCCCTGAGGGACTTTTTTGGCATTATTGATTTGCACCTTTGATCATACGTAATCTAAATATAATATTTTCCATTGTACAAATAATCCGCAGAAGTTTATATATTTATTGTTTATTTTTTCAAATATTTCAGGATCGGTGATAATATATAAAAAGTAATCCAAATACGATGAACATCAGTTGCATCTTCATCTAACCCAGACGCTTGTCTCAAAGGTATGACCCGTCAGTTAACCTTGCGAAGCCGGGCCGTTAGCAAAAGATAAATTTCTAGATCGCAACATTATCAAATGTGTGAGGACTACCTGTATGGGACAATTTGGCGCACTTGATTCATTTAATTCCGACGCAGTATGATATAGTCGGTTAGTTCCGTAACTATGCTGAGATTGTGCGAAGTCATTATTCCAAATTCCAAGATGGCGCCACGCATTCCAGTTTCCAAGAAAGGACGACCAACCCTAGAAAAAAGAAAAGCAACATTTTGTTCGAAGATTGCATAACAATTAACCGTTGTGTTGCGACAACAACTGTGGATTGGTTTTTAGAGCGATTTTTTTAATGGCTCTGGTATTTTGCGGGACGAGGGATGACATGGGTACATTACAAAATGATAGCCTGATGGTCGCTTCTCCTCTTTTTAGGCCTGGACGTCCTTTATTTGGGAACGGGAATGCCTACCCTCAGGCGATGCTGCACTACGCTGGTTCTGAGTGGTGGGCATTTTTTCATTTGATTCGGAATGATCATTTTGCGCAATATCAGCATACTTTCAGAATATCTTAGCAGCTCTCTGTTAAGGAATGTGATAAAGAAAAAACAAACAAACGGTCACCTGGAAGACAGATAAACCCAAATATTATATGCTTGTACTGAAAAAGATCACTTTTGTAATTGAAACGTTTACTACAATAAAAAGGATCTGTGTCTGTGGTTTTACTTATCTAGACAAGTGTGGAGGTTTGGCGACAATGTTGCGTGGAAAGTGCAAGGCCAACCTACTTGACGCCATTTTTTTAAGTTTTCTCTCAAGCATCGTGGAATACTAAACTACATAGCTGCGCTTCAGAAAGTCGACACGGGATCTGCAATTTTTCCTCCACCTGAACGGAATATGAGTTGCAAGGCTGCGGTGTGTGCCTTAAGAAGTCTAATCAAGATTCCGAGCGTGGTGTTATTAGTTTATGGAACTAGTGCCGTGCCATCCTGACGACAGCTGCATACGGGAGCTGATGCTGCACCAGGTCTGAACATCATTGGTGCGAGGATTTTAAGTGTATTCTCCAGCCACGCTTGGAATAGATAATCAGCATGATGATTGCCTGCATAGAGATACTGTTCTATGCCACAGAATTAGTAAGCCAGAAGCTACACCCAGGCGAATTCCCCACTACAATCGTCAGCCGCTGGTACATAAGCGATCATCTGCGGCGAGTCGCGTGCACCGCCGTTTACATCGCCAAGCGGTTTATCTACAACCAGCTAAAATCAGTAACTTGAAGCAGGTTTTATGTTGAATTAAAAATAGATTAACTATTGCATTACCGATAGCTGTCCCGTACTCTAGTAGCGAATGAATAAGGAGGGCAGTACCCGTGATCTTCATATTATGTTTTAACCAGGGCACAAGTGAGTCCATGGCCTGAAAAGTGGGACCCATTTAGTAAGTACACTGTACCGCCCAGTCTTATATAACGGCTCATTACGCAGAAACTTCCAAATGAACTGAGTCGAGGTGTGCAGGTTTTTATTTTCAAATCAATCAAATGATCGATTGGCGTAAGGAGCTATTGTTGTTTATTTTCAGTAGAATAAATCAATTCTGGTAAATATGTAGTTTTTGATGGCCCCAGAGAAAAATGTACTTCACCAAAAATGCTGCACATGATTCAGTGTTTATCTTTCATTATGCTCGTACAGATAATCAAAGCCATTACTCATTCATTTTCCTTTATTTGAAAGCATCGAAAACAGGCCGTCATTGTCCAATTCGGAAATTGTGAAAAAAGTGAATATTCAACGGTCCGTGAAACATGCGGCTGATAATGTTCATATATTGGCATTTCACCCAACAATAACGGCAGTTTGACGATCCGGTGACTGCCCGTGTTTCACGCACACAAAAGAATCTATTCATTCATTTCAGTCTTTTTTAGAAAAAAACATGTATTGGTATCCCTTCAGAACTGCGGGGGTTTCGGACCTAGATCTACTCGTATATACTTACCTACACTGTCATGTGCACGAGGATAAACCAAAGAGTAAGGTCTTAAAAGTACTGAAACTACCAACGATTGACACATAATTGTACGCCTGAACATTGATCTAATTATTTACATGATCGCGATTTCAAAAAATGCAGTTCTTGTATGCCCATGTCATACGTAAGTCGGCACGGGTTGCCTTGCTTCTGAAAAAAGGGACTTTCATTGTTTTGGGACATCCTACAGGGTATATATCAAGTAAGTTAATCAATTCCTTCCTCTGCAGATAATACCTCGTAATAGACGTTCATAGCGTAAGCAAAAAGATCAATGAGTCACTTGTGTGGCTTTTGTATGCACTGATTAATTATCGCCTTGCTTAAGTTAACCACCACCAATCCTACTAATTTCTAAAACAACACGAGTCCAGAGTCTAGATTTTTTCCATAATTCTGACTGATATTCTGTAAGAGCTTTCCCACATCTCGATGTTTTCATATTCAAAAACATCGTTTATATCTAGTTTATTTGTGAATGACGGTTTTCATCAACTCCTGAAAAATTAGGTTGTGTGAGTTATGAGGTTTTTGAAATGAGTGATCAGTTCGTTTAAGAAGAGTCAGTTATGTGGCATTTATGATGCCATGGGCGAATTTATTCCATAGCATATCGTGTACCACATTGTCGATGGCTCACTCTGAAGAACAACTCAAAGTTTACATCTAGCCTCGAGTCACTGTCGTAAATGCGGTAAATCCTAGTTAGATGTTCCTAATCCTCTGTAAATTAAATGTTAATTAGAACTTCCTTCACTGCTTCATAATACAGTATAACTTGATGATTAATAGGGATAGATTGTACCTTTGAAGTTGAAAATTGCATTCGAGCAATGAATGTTCCCTTAGAAATCCAATTACATCAACATCGGAGCACCTTTTGTAGCATTCACGAGAAGAATGATAATCAAGGTACTATTCTGAGCTGTAAAGCTGCTTTGTTAATTACTTCGCATTGATTCACAGACCTAATTACACAGTCTTTATTGTTTTCGTTCCGGGACTTAAAAACCCTTTGTGCTGTATTATTTCGATAGGCCTTACACCCCAGATAGAGGATAGTTGCTCCTCCTTGTCCTACCTGAGACCAAGTACCTCATCTGGCGGAGTTCAAGTTATTGGGCACCACGGCAGCTTGAGAGAACAGAGGTACAGTGGCAGGGGCGGGATTCTGAAAGCTGGTTAGATCGGCTTCACGGAATGGAGAAGATGCGGGTTCGAATCCCGCCGGCGACCATTTTTGCTGTCTCTCAAGTTGTTCTTTACTAAACATACTCGCTGTCGCGGATGCGTTGATCCGAAAAATCTTATACAAGCCCAAAACCTGTTTTGAAGGTGCTGAAAGCCACATTAGACACAGTTCTCACCAAAAACAACGCCAACTCGCCTTCAACCCAATTTTGACTTCAGTTGCGTTGCTCCTCCATTCTTACCAAATACAACTGCTAAGGTTAGCAAGCTTCTATAGGGCTGTTACAAATAAAATCTAGTCAGATAAAGCAATTAATATTTGTGGTATTTTTTAAAAACTCCTAATGCATGACAAGCGATTGACCTGCAAAAAGCAACACTTTGACCGCAAACATACTGCTAATCGTACACTAACTTCTCTCACTTCTTGAATTAACTTTATCTCTCGTGGAAGGCTCTTAACGCTGCTGCTCCAGGTGAATCACCTGAGAGACTACAAAAACGCCATGGAAAAGTATTCTTATCTGACATTATTAATTTTTTGAGAACACGATCGGCACGGGTATTACGTATCTTGAAAAGTGACGTTATATCGTTTTTTTTTGACATTATAGTGTTTTTTTTACATTATTTAGGTTTTTCTACAAGATCTTAACTTACCACATAGTTAAACGTGTTGCCTAAACGTCGTGAGGCTTCAGTTATCAATGTTTGGCTCTGATGTGATGTAAAATCTGCTTCACAGATGGAATTACTGGACGTCTAGCTGTAAGTTGTATGTGTTGATTACAGTTCCATTGGATTCTTGCCTCAAATACGCTTACTTGATATTCATAGCTAGAATTTAGTTGCGCATCCACTTTTTCTCAACCATTCTGAAAATTAGGTACATATGCAATTTTGCTGAATTTCAAAAACGAGAGATACGGAATAATTATATTCACTGTACACTGTCGAATTACAAGCCATATACTCGTACATGCTAACAGTAATAACACACAACGCAGGCGCAGTGGTGATTTCCCGTAATTCTCCTCAAAGTTTTTCGTAACTTATAACTTTGAACCTAACCTCTCTTCAGAAAGCACAACACAATAACTAGTCGGGCACAGCTAATAGATATACTTCGTTGGCAGCATATTCAGTAATGATTTTCTCAAACAGCATCCAGATGCGATCTTGATATTCAACCAACTTTCTTCTCAGAGATGAAAACTTCAGACCATTCGGCTTCACAAAACATATGCAACCAACAATGCGTGTAGTTTGGTTCAGTCATTTCTCCATAGATGGACGCAAACAACGATCCTAGTGAGCAAACGTGGGGAATAACTGTTTGCACCCTAAAAACTACCTAGTCTGCAAGATGACAGTTTATAAGTTTTCTTTGACGTTTTGTAGGTTTTTACAGAATACCCGTGCCGAACTTGAACTGTCATAATGATATCTACAGATGACATCTGTCATCAATACCAAACCAACTAGATACGGTAATGCCAGCGGCTGATCGTGTTGCCGTCGCTTTGCTGAGAACGCGTGTATTTGAATACATGATGTGTCAAGTTGGGTTGATATCCGAATGCAGTAAAAGAACATTCAGTAAGCATGAGCCAGCTTCTTACAGTAGCAGCGCTTATGATACGAACGAAATAGCCCAACCCAAATGGGACTACACAATGAAAACCCCCAAGTGTAGACATGGTTATATTCATGTCAACAATTATTTATCTCGATCTGAGAATCTGTAATCCAGGATAGATATAAAATGAGCCATTGTGACACATCGAGGACGTTAGTCAGACAAGTACGGTAAAAATCCTTCTGATATGACTCTTGATCCTACGAGTTTAGCTCCTTGCATATCAATCAGATAATGTGTCCCTGATTTGCTTACATCTAGACATTCCTCTATACCCTGTATATTTTCTTGTTCATTTGCCTCTTCTGTTGGATAAATAGCGAAAATCTAGAAATCCTAATCTTTTGACTCTATGTTATTTTGTAAGCTTGAGACCGCATCCAAATATTCATATTACTTCTTTTATCCGGTTTGTGTTTTGTGTACGACCGTAGGGACACTGATGATTGTATGCATCGCCTCTATTATTTATTTATTTTCTTTCAAGCACAACCAGTTTGTTGTAGTTAGATGATCATGCATTTTTAAAACCCATGAATACTCAACGAGAGCTATGTCAAATACAATTCGCATTACCTTTATGCTACTCAAATTCCATATCATTTTATGATCAGATTTCGAAATCCGTCTCTGCTGTAAGGAAACTAATAATTGGCGGATGCAAGGACCTACAAATGTGTGTCTCAGGTTGTGTCAAACATACAAGACGCTTGCAAGACGTTAAGAGAGAATATTTTCTGTCATAGATGGGTACAGTCACTTGTAATGGTAACAGTATCATTGTTTAGTTACTTTGTGCGAGTATACAGGGTATTTCAAATAGAATCCTCACGATTGGGTTCTCGGGAACTGTAAGTGATGCGAAGTCGCTCAAATAGGTCAAAGTTACCTAGGTATTCAGGTAATCAACAATCGGCCACTTAGAAAGTCTCGAAATTCAAAATACTCCAGAAATGAAACGGAAAAAGCCTAATTTTCTCAAAATCGTTTTTTTCCCTGACTTTACTTGTAGTGGGATTTCAAAAGAAATGGCACAATAAAATCGCCAATTTTTCTCCTCTACTCGTACAAGATGTCATAGTTAGAATTTCAATAAGACGTTTTATCTGTTGTCCTCCAGCAGCAACTTTTTTTTTCATATAGACGCCATGTTGGATTTTCGCACAGATAAATGAGTTTTTAATTCTGATCCCTGATATAATACTTAATACGTATAGTACCTTAGTTATTTCCAAAAAGCATAATTCTCTAGGTAGGCCTTGAAATTATCAGATAGTCATTCGTTTTTTTCTGTATATCTCCAAAAATATTTTGAATTTCGAGACCCTCTAAGCGGCATTTTGTTGGTTACCTACATACGTATCTTTAATCGAGTTCCTCTCTGTTGCAGTGTCCGAGATCCCAATGGTGAGGGTCAAATTTGAAACATTGAGTATAATATACAGGGTATAAACATTATGATAGTCATTATTTAAATGGGTGATAGAGGGTGTTAAAACAAGCAAAAAGTTTCATATAAGATGGAGGTAAAAACAGCATTTTTTTAGAGAAAAGCAACTTTAAAGTAAACTAAAATTTGACAACGCCGCAATGCCAAACGCAAATTACGACGGAACGCAGTGTAAGTAATAAAGATGGAGTTTGTTTTTTTTTTGGCTCTTAGGTATTATTTCGTTATTTGGTAATGTACTCGTAAAATACAAACAATTAAAAAAACGGACTTGCCACTAACTGTCTCAGTGGTTCACCTGGTGTGTGAAAGTTTATTGAATTTATTAAAAAAATCCACTTATAAAAAGGGAACACAATTTTGATACATACATTGTTTTTCTTTTTAAAACCCACTATGCACTTTTTTGTATTTAAAGAAGGTGTTCGAAATGTCGTCCTCCACTTTCCACACAAGCTTCATTACGACGAATCCAGTTTCTTCTTACTCTAGGTCCTAGAAGTTGTCCATTTATTATTTCAGCCGTATTACATTTTTTTTCGCGAAGTTGTGCTTCGGTTGTTATTGGACCAGCCCCATAAACCATCCCTTTAAGTTCTCCGGAATACCAGAAATCCATCGGATTGAGGTCACGAGATCTTGCTGGCCATTTTCGTGGATCAGGAGCATTTCGACCGATCCAGCGATTTGGATAATGTACATTCAAATACTGAATGACGCCTCTAAAAATATGTGGTGATGCCCCGTCATGAACAAACCACAAATTCTGTCTCCGTTGTAATGGCATGTTGTGTAAGGTCTGTTCCAAAACTTTTCGTAGGTTATTGGCTAGAAAGCTAAGATATCCCTCTCCTGACAACTTTGAGGGTAACTCGTAACCAATGACAGAACGTTAGTCTACGAGGATAGTCTTCTGGTAACAAGGCCTGCACTCGTACATGGTAGGGTACACCGAATTTTCCCGTAGGATTCTAGGGACTATGGTATGCGATAGTCCTACGCGGCGGCCTAATTCTCGAGTGCTGATATCTGCATTGGTTTCCACGGTATTTAAAATTTGTTCCTCCTGCTCTACAGTAACCTGCCTGTCACGAGTGCGAATAAATGTGCTGAACACTTCCTGTATCTCGAAGTCTTTGGTACACTTGCACAAATGTCCTTCTGTCTGGGTGTACCCGTTGGCGAAATATGTCGCGATAATTTTGAGCTGCAATGTTTGAATTCTGACGAGCTTCACCGTAAACTAACAGCATGTCGGCGAACTCTTGATTCGAGAACATAGTATTAAACACGACGACATACGCGATCAAAAACAAAACAACATACTAACCACTGTTACTATTTGCGACCGATTGGCGGTCCGATAAGAGTGATGAAAAACCGACGCGCTGTTATCATGCTGTGTGTTTTAAATATTTAATTTAATGAAACTTACTTACTTACTGACTACAAATTTTGGCTTAACTCAGAAAAACTTAACGCCATTTATTTGTTAATTACCCAGTTTAAAAACTTTTAGATTAGATTATAAAAATCAGTAAGATTGTGCTGATTCTGGTCGATATAAGACACTTGAAGTTGTAAACTATAAAGCCATTTAGAAAAAATCTATTGACTTTTGGACCATGGGTCATATGAACTTTTTGACTTGTTTTGACCTCCCCTATTACCCATTCCAATAAAGACTACCATAACGTTTACACGAGTATTATACTGTACCTATTGGATATCCTCCAATGCCTCTATCTGCATTTGTTGGATGTTCTAGCCGTATCAACGTTATGCAAAATATTCACCTATTATGCTTATATAAATTGTTCGGATGTCTACCAAATTATACCAAACAACAAAATGGGAGCGTGGCTGGAACAACAAATGAAAATTTAACATGTTTCCTATTATCTATAATTGCAATCGGGTTTATTGTGCATTTATGTTTTATTATAAGGTATTTTGAATAGAAGGTAAATAAACATGTACATGACCGCCCTCATCTACGTTT
>CAVLJG010000003.1:88993550-89072812 GCA_963669975.1 Acanthoscelides obtectus | reverse complement strand
GCTTCGAGAAGGCCGTACGCAAAGAGCAAGGGGCACTGGACGCCGCCGTAGAACAACAGACCGTGAAGATCGCCGCCTAAGATTATTGGCCTTAAGGGACCGTTTCTCCACTACCAGGTCCATTGCAAATAATGGTTTGCAGAACACGGAAGACCTATTGGCATGCGAAGTGTTTACCGACGAATGAGAAGTTTTGGCTTGTTTTCATACCGGCACACTGGGTCCTCCCTTTAACTCGAGAACACCGACGTAATCGCCTTGAGTGGTGCAGACCACGGTCACTCTGGGATCAGGAATGGAACAGTATGGTCTTTAGTAACGAGGCTCGATTTTGTTTAGGCATGCACGATGGTCGTGCCAGGGTTAGAAGGCGACGTGGTGAAAGGAGGAATCCACAGTTTTTTGTTGAAGGACATGTTCATCACACTGTCGGAGTTATGGTTTGGGGTGCTATAGCTTATGGTTCCAGGTCACCTTTAATCTTGATCAGAGGTAACATGAACGCGCAGCGTTATATCCACGAAGTTCTAGAACCCCATCTTTTACCCTATCTTGACATCCTGGCAGATCCAACTTTCCAACAAGATAATGCCCGACCACATGTTGCAAGAGTCACAATAGACTTCTTTCAACATAATGATGTCACATTGTTACCATGGCCACCAAGATCTCCCGACTTATCCCCAATTGAGCACGTGTGGGATATGATGGGTAGGAGATTGCTCAATTTGCAACGTCCTCCTCAGACTCTAGAAGCACTTCGAGAGGAGTTGGTGGTTGCCTGGAATGAGATACCACAGGAGGACATTGACCACCTGTTCAGAAGCATGCCTAGGCGCGTTGGAGAATGCGTAGCACATCAGGGTGCATCCACACATTATTAAAGGTCAAGGGCTTTTAAAGCAGTGCAATCATTTTGAGATTTTTATTATTTACTTATTATGCTTCATTAAGTACTTATACAAAATTTTATTAAAATAAAACCATTTAGACTGGGTGTTCGGATTTATATGTCACTTAGTATGCTTATGTTTGTTTTGTTTTACTTTTAATTATGTGTGCTATGTGCCTCCTCCCAGGATGAGTCTTGTGTCATTTTATTATCTACAAGAGAGTAAATGTATCCATCTATCTGTCATCTTCATCGTGTAGAACTTCCAGAACTCTTTTGTCCGTAGGGTGTAGAGATAGTTAGGTTAGTAATACTGGGGAAAGTAACCTCAGGCAGTACACATATCGGATTAACTAATTGTCTTTAAGCTCCTTATAGCAGCCCGGGTGCCCCGGTATTTAGGTTTCGGCCTGCACGGCTACTTCGATGTTAAAAAAACTATGCGATACATTTTTGAAACTGCCTTTCAAAAAGTTTTTGTAGGCTAAATGATGTTTTATAATTTTCAACTGTCCGTGCTAATTCATTTTTGATTGCTTTATTACTACTCTTAGAACACAATTTTACTAAAATTACTGGTAAGTCAATTAAGCTTTTCAGAAGTATTTTGCTTTATACCGTAGACCGTTCCTAGAGCAAAAACACAAAATAGTTTTACGACAAATTTTAATACTATCTTATAAACGTTTATACAATTTTATACGACATTCAAGCTTACTGAACAAATTTGTTTCATAATAGACTTATACCGGTACTATCTGATACGAGTTTATTCGTCTGCGAAAATCAATTAAATTGTTTTATTACCGCTATGTGAAACATTTATATAATTAATTTATTGATATTTTCTTTCTAATATTATCGCAAGCTAAAGCATATTGCACTCTGATGGTACCTTCAAAATAATTATGTAGTTATCATTAACACCGTCATAATAAAAACTGCATATAAAAACGAACAGCTTTAAATTTGTTCAATTTTTAAAACGGGGTGTGGTTAAGCTTTGAAGTCAACATGTTTCCCTCAATTCAACCGACTTCGTACCTTCAACGATTCCAAGATATCAACGCTGATACATCGAATTCGTAACAACCTATACACACGGATGGGCTTTTTTTATTGAGCCTTTTCTCCTGTATCACATCTCTGCTGAACTAAAGTATGCACATAAATTTGATATTTTCTTAAAATATGCTGCCACTCAAAGTTAATCGGACAAACAAAATTTTGTTCACATTAAATTTGAAATAACTTTTCTTGGTCATCATTATCTTGGAAAAAAATTGAAAATGTTTGTTGTTATACACGCTGTAACTAAAAGGTGCATTTTGCCCTAAACTTCTGAACACCCTGTGGAAACATTGGATTACTGAATAAGTTGTCTACGTATGAGAATTTGGAGCCTCAACTTTTCGCAACAGGTCATTTTTTGATCCATGTCAATATCGCAATTATTGATGAATATATGCTGTTTTGAAGAAAATCATGCGAATCATAGCCATAAACAATTTAATTTAAAAAATTACAGTGACAACATTTGCAAGAAAACTATGCAAATCATAACCATAAACAATTTAACTTAAAAATTACAGTGAAATCATTGGTAATAAGAAATTGTTATCAAAAACGAGTATTTCCTCCCCGGCTTGCATTACAACTCCCATCCTCTGTGGCATAGACTCAGCTATTGTGTTTTGTGGTATTTTCTCCCACTCGCTTACCGAATCTTCCAACGCAGCCAAAGTTTCAAATTCTCCGTAGTTCTGCTTAAGCGTTCTTCCTAATGTATCCCAAATGTGCTCAATGGGGTTGGGATCCGGACTCCTTGGCGGCCAGTCTAGTACTTGAATTCCAACATCGTTCAGGTATTGCCTAATAATTCTGGCTATATGCGGCCGAGCATTATCTTGCATTAGAAGAAAGTTTTCTCATATAAAGGGAATATGAGAAACCGCACGTTCTTCCAAACACTCTCTAATGTACCTGTTGGCATGAAGGTGTCCTCCTCGTAACGAAAATAGATCTGTGCGGGATTCCAAATACCGCCCCATACCTCACTCCTCCACCACCAAATTGCACTCTAAGAGCGAAACAACTTTGAGCATAGCGTTCTCCACGCCTTCTCCACACTCTTAGGAGACCATCTGGTGACTATCTTGTAAAACGAGACTCGTCTGTAAAAGGAACGTTTTTCCAGTTGTCCATATTCCAATCTGCATGAGTTCGAGAAAATACCAAGCGCTGCCTTCGATTACCTACATCCAACAGAGGACCTGTAGCAGGTACACAAGATGACAGGTTTCCCTCTCCAACCTTCGGCGTACGGTATTAGGTGTAGCTATGGTACCATGAACATCATCCAATCTTCTAGCCAAATCTGTAGCAGGAACTGTCCTTTCTCGAAGAGCTTGAGGTCTCAGAAACAGATCAACAACTGCGTTTGTTGTTTTCCGTCTGCCCTGCCCAGGTCTTCTTTAGTAAGAACCATGCCTCTAAATCTTTGTATCGCATCGAATACGGTACTGCATGGAACGGCTACTTGTACCGGTGTTATTTCCGTTGAGTATTGCTAGAAAAGAATCTTTTTGATATGCAATAAAAAGTCTAACAGACACAGCCTACTTGAAACAATTTCTTACCCGGCAAAGCCAGCTTGAAACAATTTCTTGTTTGATTCGCATGATTTTCTTCAAAACAGAATATATTTGTCAATAATTAAGATATTAGCATGAATCAAAAAACAAACTGTTGAGAAAAGTTGAGGCTCAAGATTCTTATACGAAGACACATTATCAGTAATTCAATGTTTCCACAGGGTGTTCAGAGGTTTAGGGCAAATTGCACCTTTTAGTTTCACCCTGTATAACAACAAATATTTAAAGTATTTTTGCAAGATCAACAGTCGATAATATTGACAATGAAATTACCTACCACTTGACGAAAAAATTAACGAAATTGATGCAAAGGTTAAATAGTTATTTAAAATTTAATTTGAACAAAATTTTGTATGTCCGGTTAATTTTGCCTGGCAGTGTTTATGAAGCATAACACTGAGATGGTAAAAGTATTTCATAATATGGAAGCTATATTTTATATTGATTCAACCTCACTTTACGTCGACCATTTTTAAATGTATTACAAAAAATCAATTTTGCAATGATAAAGTACACTAACTACTTTAGTGTTTATATAATGGTATAAGATGGATGTTTTATTACAATGCAGGCGAAAATCCGAAAAAAAAACAGAATGGAAATTTTGATGCTTCCTGCTAAAATTCAATAACTAATGTACGTGACACGCCTGAAATGTTTACCACATATATCCCATATCTTATACAAAAATGTCTTGCGCAGTAAAATATCTACTATCAGATTGCAAATCGAATGTCTGCCTGTCAAGTATTGGGTATCAGAACTAAATGTATGGTTATGGTTACTCAAACATATTTCATTTGCTGAATCAGATCTAATATCTAATCTTGTTATCTAGAGGATCATTAAAAAATTAATAACTCTGAATGGGTACACTTTAACAACAAAAGCTAACTTTTAGTGTTAGTCAAAACAAAAAAAGTTACATCCAAGATAACAAAACCAATTTTATTAAAACTGTTTTATTCTAGCTCGATAAATATTATACAATCGTCATAATAATAAAAGAATATTCCTCTCTATAACTGTTTTATAACTGTTGCATACTATGCCTTATAATAATTTTAAACATGTTTAAGCAATTATCCGGTAAAAGTTGTGGAAGCTAAATTACTGCACAAGAGTGCGCCCTTTTTGGGCTTATAAGCGTTATACAGGGTGGCCAATATATAACTTACTGATTTAAATTGCACGCATTTCAGTAGGTGGTGTCATAGTAGTTGTTTAACTCACATGTGCTCAATTTATCATGCAGCGCTACACGATCCCACAAGCGTCCGTATTGTTAAAACGTTTTACTAAAATAGTGAGTCGATTGTTGCAACGATTCGGAAGCTACGACAAGATTTCGGTCCAAATACTGTGCCCAGTGTCAACACCATTCGTCAGTTGGTGCGGAAATTTGAACAAACAGGTGAAGTTGAAGACTTAACAAGGTCGAGCCGTGTTCGAACTGTTCGTACTCCAGAAAGTGTAGTGGAGCGCCCTGAGACGTCTACCAGACATCGTTCCCAAGAATTGGGTATTCGTCGTACGTCATTGTGCACTATTTTAAATAAAGACTTGCATTTGCGGCCATGCAAAATTCGGTTAACCCAAGATCTACAACCTAGTGACCATGAAAGTCGCCGACAATACAGTCATGCTAATAAGCAGAATTGTCGTATCTGGGCATTAGAGAACCCTCGTATCACCCATCAACGACCACTACATCCTCGTCGAGTCAGTTTGTTGCGGTGTTGAGGTGTCATTGGATCTTACTTCTTTGAAGACGCTGCAGGTGGCGAGCAAACTATGATATGGTGCAAAACTTCGGGCTCCTCAAATCCAACAATTTAACCTGCAAAACATGTGGTTCCAGCAGGACGGCGCAACTTTTCACACAGGTGGGGAAGCAATGAATCTTTTGCGAACAAATTTCCGGGGCTTTTGCCAACAAATCAAATACTGTAGAGCAGCTGAAGAACAATATTACGGAAGCGATTGAAATTTCTCCCGAAACATACCAAAAAGTGATGGAAATGTAATCAAGAGGGCTCATGTTTGCGCAGCTTCGTAAGTGGATATTTGTCTGATATTATTTTTCATACATAATTTTGAAGTTTCAATAAAAGATTAAGATGAAAAAAAACGGACGTATTTTATTTCATTTTACAAATATTCAGGATATAAACCAGTCAGTTACGTATCGGCCACTATAAACGCTGTTAGAACGATTATTTTTATAAAAATAATGTTGTAAATGTTATTAGGTTGTATAAAACATTAGTTTTTGGGCTGAAAATTAAAAAAAAATTATTTTTAATCTAACGCTGGATTAGATGCAATATATGCTCAAGCGACATCACCCTGTACTCAATCATCTTAACAAGCCAAAGCCCCAACGCACAATGATTGTAAATTATAATGCTTAATCATATAGCCAGATGTCCCTACGGAGACGATCTACGAGAGTTTCGTCATCGGCAGTACCCACCAGTACGACATCGCACCGCGTCGTTTTCCGTTTGAGCTTTGCATAAAATATTTTGAGTGGTAACGCGATGACGCAAATCTAGACGCCGTTTTCCGGAAAGTGTTGTTTTTTTTCTATATTGTGGCTTTAGGACAAAGGGGATGGACGTTAAAAGAACTCGAACATGTGGAGGAATGTGTCGATTTGAATAAATGAGTTAGTACCACACAGCTGTAAACTATCTATGCATGGAAGCTTTGTAGTTCTGTGACAAATAGCTAAAAGGGCATGTGATTTTTCTCGACTTATCACGTTCTAACGTATTCGTTAAGAACGTCTATAAGAACAATTCAGTATAAGTGGATATATGAAGAATTGGGCCATTAAAATCACAATCAAACTTGAGGCTAGGATACCTTGACAACGTCAGGTTTATCGTATATGTCGAAAGAATGGAAACCCTTTTAAATGTTTGCCACAGAGATAGTCAAAAAACGCTATCTAAGAAATACTTCACACAAAAAATTGAAAGGGTTTATTTGATTAATCTGAGAAGGTAAATACAATACAAACGTTCTTAAAATATATCGTTGACCTAGGATATTCAAGCAAAAATAATAAGTCTTTCAATTGATCTTTTTAAGCACTTTTTCTCATGTCAGGCTGAACGTATGTCGGACTTCTTGTTAGACGCGTCTATGGATATCATTTTCTGGATTTAAATTAATTCAAGATGTATATTAATGTTAAAAAAATATTATTATTATTAAACTAATATTATCCCTAAAAGGGGTTGCTTTGCAAGACTTTGAGAAGGAGAACTTCATCTCATCCCCCAAAGCTCAAAAATGTTCTCACTGTATGTGCAGTCTGAAGCAGAGTTGTCTTCTGTAGCAGATGAATGAGGTATGATGGTAATCCTAATTTGTACATATTTTTGGGTAAGTTAGAAGACACCAATCCGTCTGCCGCTATCACCACAGGTATTATACTGACTTTTTTCAGTTTCCACATCCTCTTAATTTTGCATGCTATATTCTGGTATTTGCTCTTCGGTCCTAGTGACGTTGTACCTCAGTGGAATCGATATATCTACAATCTGACACTCTTATTGCTCTTTATCTATCAGCACAATATCTGGACTATTGTAATCAACCGTTTTGTCTGTAAGCATGGGTCTGTCCCAATATAACAAGGTACTCATTGATTCGAGTACGGGTGCAGGTTGATATTTGTAGTAAGTACTTATGAGACAGCTGCTGGTGGATAATCCTCGCAACCGCATTGTGTCTACCCAGATATTCTGTCTCCGATAGTGCTCAACACCCAGCGATTATGTGCTCAATTGATTCTCCAGGTTTATTGCACATTCGGCATCTTGCGGATTTCAGGATATATTTCTCATAATTTTTAGTTCATATAACCCCGTCCTGCATAGCGGCGATAAAAGCTTCAGTTTCTGGGTGTAGATAGAAGCTTTTCAGCCATCTTAATGATTGTTCTTTGTCGACAGTTGTCTTATTCAGGTCCACTGGATACTTTCCATGTAAAGTTTTTTCTTTCCACGCTTGAATTCTGTCAGACGTAGTAAATATTTCTTCTGTTTGCCGATATGCATTACCTAATTGTAGAAGTGTATAAGAATCGTCCACTTCAACCAGTTGTAGTATCAGTGGTTGAATTGATCCTCGGAAGTATTCGGTCATGGTATGCTCTTGAGTCCGGCATTATTTTGATATAGTTAGTAGGCCTCTTCCTCCCTCTTTTCTTGGTAGACTATACAACCGGTGTACACAAGAGTTTGGATGCAGGAACCTAAATTTTGTTAAAAGTGTGCGCGTAAGTCTGTCTAGTTTCTCAAGGTCGGTTTGATTCCTCTTTAAAATACCGAAGGAGTATGTCAAGACTGGTACTGCCTAAGAGTTGATAGCACAAAAGAGGTTTTTTGCTTTCAATTTCGTGTTAAGTAACTTGGTTACTCTTTTTTTATATTTCTCCTCGAACAGAGCTTTGAGCTTTGTATGGTCGAAGCGATGATTCTGTTCAATGCCAAGATAGTATGTATCGTGCTCATCCAAGTTTTGGAAGTCATTAAATTGTTCCTTCGAGTGTTTGCCATGCTTGAGGGACATTGTTGCACATTTATCGTAACCAAATTCCATTCGGATGTCCTGGCTAAAGGTTTTGCAAGTTGTTATTAACGATTGCAGGTCCGATTTTTGTTCTGCATATAGCTTAATATCATCAATGAACATGAGATGAGATCAGCATTGTTCATCTTAGATCTTTGGTCGGTATCCAAGCATACAATCGTTCAAAAGTGTGGAAAGTGGGTTTAACGAAAGATAAAACCAGGGTGGCTCAAAGTGTCGTCTTGAAAAATCACTCTGCGTATATCGATACTACCTATGTGCTCTTGACTAACCCATATATCTGTGTTCCATTTTTCTATCGCATGCTGTATAAGGCTTATTATTTTGGGACATACTATGTATATCTTTAGTACTTTTAATAGCCAGTCATGGGGTACTGAATCTAAAGCGTTATGGTAGTCAATATAGCACATGTGTAGATTTCGCTTACGCTTTCGAGCTTACCCCAAAATGATAGCATCGATGGTGAGTTGTTCTTTAAAGCCATATGAGTTCCTCACATACCCTTTTTGCTGAATCGACAGTATTTCATTCTGCTCGCAGTAATTATAGAGCGAATCACTTAACACTAATGTAAGCAGTTTATATACAGTTGAAAGGCATGTGATCGATCTGTAATTTTTTGGATCATTTACTGACCCTTTCTTATACAGTATGTAAGTTGTGCCCTTTGTCAAGTACTGGGGTAAGCATTCATGTTCATTAAGGATGCTGTTGAACGTCTTGGCAAGGTTTCTGTGGACTGCTGTAAATGTCTTCAGCCAAAAGTTCTGAACTTAATCTGGTCCACGAGCTTTACAATGTGAAATCCGGGGAGCCTGGAGCTATTCCGCTCTAATTTCCTCAACCACGTAGGGTTTTATTCTACATTCTTGAGCTCAGACCTTATAGAATGCCAGTAATTTTTGAAGTCTTCTTTATAAATATGCTGTTGGTTCTTATTTGGCCTATCACTGCTACCCTCTAGACTTGCGTAGAATTTTCTTTGGTTGCTTTGAAACAGCGAGTTTTGTAACTTTCGTTTAGTGGACTCTACCTCCGTAGCCTTGCAGATTTTAATCTGAGCTTCTGTTGTAATGTATACTAAGAGACATATAAATCCGAACACCCAGTTTAAATGGTTTTATTTTAATAAAATTTTGTATAAGTACTTAATGAACCATAATAAGTGAATGATAAAAATTTCAAAATGATTGCACTGCTTGAAAGCCCTTTGTCCTTTAATAATGTGTGGATGCACCCTGATGTGCTACGCATTCTCCAACGCGCCTAGGCATGCTTCTGATCAGGTGGTCAATGTCCTCCTGTGGTATCTCATTCCAGGCAACCACCAACTCCTCTCGAAGTGCTTCTAGAGTCTGAGGAGGACGTTGCAAATTGAGCAATCTCCTACCCATCATATCCCACACGTGCTCAATTGGGGATAAGTCGGGAGATCTTGGTGGCCATGGTAACAATGTGACATCATTATGTTGAAAGAAGTCTATTGTGACTCTTGCAACATGTGGTCGGGCATTATCTTGTTGGAAAGTTGGATCTGCCAGGGCGTCAAGATAGGGTAAAAGATGGGGTTCTAGAACTTCGTGGATATAACGCTGCGCGTTCATGTTATCTCTGATGAAAATTAAAGGTGACCTGGAACCATCAGCTATAGCACCCCAAACCATAACTCCAACAGTGTGATGAACATGTCTTTCAACAAAAAACTGTGGATTCCTCCTTTCACCACGTCGCCTTCTAACCCTGGCACGACCATCGTGCATGCCTAAACAAAATCGAGACTCGTCACTAAAGACAATACTGTTCCATTCCTGATCCCAGAGTGACCGTTGTCTGCACCACTCAAGGCGATTACGTCGGTGTTCTCGAGTTAAAGGGAGGACCCAGTGTGGCCGGTATGAAAACAAGCCAAAACTTCTCATTCGTCGGAAAACACTTCGCATGCCAATAGGTCTTCCGTGTTCTGCTAACCATTCATTTGCAATGGACCTGGTAGTGGAGAAACGGTCCCT
Organism: Acanthoscelides obtectus; assembly: GCA_963669975.1. Taxonomy (NCBI): domain Eukaryota; kingdom Metazoa; phylum Arthropoda; class Insecta; order Coleoptera; family Chrysomelidae; genus Acanthoscelides; species Acanthoscelides obtectus. The sequence continues at coordinate 89,062,646 of CAVLJG010000003.1, read as the reverse complement.
TAAGGCCAATAATCTTAGGCGGCGATCTTCACGGTCTGTTGTTCTACGGCGGCGTCCAGTGCCCCTTGCTCTTTGCGTACGGCATTCTCGAAGCCATGCCTGACAACACCTAACCACAGTGTCTACACTTCTTTGCACTCTAACTGCAATTTCCCGAAAAGAAAGTCCAGCTTCCCGAAGTCCCACTATACGGCCTCTATCAAACTCACTAAGTTGACGAAATCGTACAGGTCTCCGTACTGTAGGCATCGTAACCGATCGTAAGGGATGTCAAGAACCAAAATCTGCCAACGTTGATTCTTTACTGCGGCTGAAATATTCATTTTTAGAGCGTTAGTGAATTTAAAAAAAGCAGTATAAAAACCGGAATGTAAAACTGATACGGCTGAAAATTTTTTCACTTGTTATTTACAGTAAGATAAATACATTCACCAACTTTTATTAAAATAAAACCATTTAAACTGGGTGTTCGGATTTATATGTCACTTAGTATATCTTTAAATTCGAGGAGTCTCGATTCGAAGTGTAGATCGTTGAGCTGTATATCGGTACTTGATACTATTTCTTGAAGCTTCCTGTAAACTTTTTTGGAGTTGTTGTTATTAAGATATTCGTTTATGATATCTATTTTCATCTCTTTCTAATGTGTTCATCTCCCGCTGTAAGTCCGCGTAGTTGAAATTTTAAGAATTTCGCATGGTGACGACCTGGGTTACCTCTGAGGTTACAACCGAGGTTGCGACCTCACCCGGCGAATTCTACGCACTCTAGGCATTTTAAACAATCACAAAAAGGCTTTTCAATAAGCTACACGAAATTTAACATTTAACTAACACCGTAAATGTACGAAAACTGAAAGCTTCTTCTTTATCACCAAACAACACACGCAGCCACCACAAAAACTTAACGAAAAGACCTTACTATTTTATCACTTATCACGATACGTAAAGAAGTATTGTATTCAAATAAACATAAGTAGGTATTGACCTTTTTGTGTCACTCAGTATCTTTACCGTTCTCCAAACGTTGCAAAGCAGCACAGTCAGATTATGACATCGAAGGGCAGACCGACAAAACTGAGCAGACCCTGTCACCCAGAAACCAGAGTACACTTTTCCGAAGTTTTCTGGTACGCCGAATCCAAATCCGTGGTCCAAATCTATCAAATGCCTCTAACTTCCGAGATGTCCTAATCTGAAGGTGCGAAAAAAGAAATGTTTGTCTTTATTTGAGCTTATGTAGCATGACGATTTTTTTCCAAATACATATCTTGTACATCATCTCAAACTAAAAACAGTGCCATTTTAAATGTTGTTGAGTTTGATTGAATATATTTTTCTTTCGCTAAAATATGACACTTTAAAGTCATTTTTCTAATCAAGATATAACGTAAAAAACCTAAAAAACGACACTTGCGAATTCGTTTTATAACTGTACGTGTTACTTAAATAGACGTCAGCAAAGTGTGATCAAAGCGAGCAAACGTGAAATGAACTATTTGCAGACTAGAAAATACCAAATCTGCAAGATAACATTTCGTCATTTTTTTTTTTGACGTGTTTTAGGTTCTTTACATAATAGCTCTGTGGCATGGGGATTACGTATGTTGAAAAGTGACATTTCGTCGGTTTCTTTGACATTTCGTTGGTTCTTCTACAAGATGTTAACTTAGCACAAGCTGTTGAACACTTGAGGAATTGAGGAACGTGAACATGGTCTCTCCCTCAAAAAATAAATTAAAACCTCCAATACTTTAGATAATATTCAAAAATGATACTCTATAGGCCTATCAGCAATTATATTTGTGCAAACTGTCGACCACCATTATGTGCCTTGTAAGTTAAAAGTTTTTATGAGCTTTAATTATGATATAATTAGTTCTTCAGTCTGCCTTAATAGGGTCTAAATTAAATGCCTAAACAGTCGACCGTCAAGTCGGAAGCCCATGTATTCAGATATCATTCATGTGCAGCTTATTTTTTAGCTCGATTTTACCATTCCGTTCCCCTACAAAACACTGGGAAAAGCCCGGAATATCTAAAAATAATAATGATACTGAAAATTCAAATTTTGCAACAGTCTTCAAGATGTTCTTCCCTCTACGCAAATGTGGAATCGAGTATACGTTAAAAATGATGTGTTTCTGACAGCTTCATTTTCGCTATGATCTTCTAACCCCTCAAACTTAAGAGCGGGGGTAAGCAAAGCAATCGAAATCACGACGTTGTTCTCCACGTAGTAATGAAATATCTGTAATCATGCTTTTGTCTCCACCTAAAATGCAAACATAGCAGATTCGCAATACAAATGATATGACTTATTTATAACTGAAATCTTGCATTGGTCAGCTATTCTCGTTCTCGCCCGAGATTAACAATGCATGCCAGTTTAAAAATGCTTATCAACACGTTAACCGTAATAGCAGAATATGCTAATTTTATCTTTAATTATGAAGCCTGAAGCTTAAATCTGAACAGCATTTTGAGTGTATTGTCAAAAACCCCTACTCGCCCTAGATTCTATAGGGTAACATTTCTTCCTCGAGGTGCTTCATTGAAAGGATACGGGGTATTGAGGTTTAAAAATAAAAAACATTTTTTTCTAATATCCTCAAAACCGTCAACTGGAATGGATTAAAATTTGGTATGTGGACTTACCTACGCATTGTCTCCATTCAAAGTCTTTTTCCACATAAAAGTAGTACGCCACTGTTATTTTTTCGAAACGCGCAATTTTTCTGCACTGTTTTCGTAAAAATAAAAATAAAACAAATTAGATCATTCATTATTAGTATTATTAGTTTCAAAATAAAATAGGAGGCCTCGATACAATCTTGAGGTTCTTCGGGAGTTTGTCAAAGTTATGTGTTTTACGGTTGCTATTCTTACCTTACTACAACCATTTTTTTTTTGTAAAAGTCAAGTCAAAAGATTTTTTCCACTTTTGAGTGTTGTGGAATCGAATTTAGCAATGATGAGTATGCCGATATAATTTTTGTGTACGGGTTCTGTAATAGAAATGCGTTAGCGGCTTCTCCGGAGTATCGACATAGATTTCCTAACAAACGCCAACCTACCTCAAAGGTTTCTACGCGTTCATTCCTAACACTTCGCAATATGGAATTGCTAAATTTCCGGGAGTAAGAGGCCATGGTGTCCGTCATACTGTTCAAGAGTAACTGGAAGTGATTAATTTGGCGTTGGATGATCCTAGTACAAGTACTAGGCGGATTGCAGCCCAGTTACCATGCTCTCAAAGTCTTTTGTGCAGAATTTTAAATCGGGAAGTTTTACATACTCACCATGGGCAAAATGTGCAAGGTCTGCAACCCGGCGACGAAGTGCAACCGCGAAAGTGGTTACTGCAAATGCATAATCACAATGCAGATGTTATTAATTTGGTTTTGTGGTCAGACGAATCGCTTTTTTCAATGAATGGAACCTTTAATTCTCATAATGAACATATTTGGTCGTTAGAAAATCACCGTTCTGTAAGAATCCACTCGTTTCAACATAGATTTTCTAGAAATGTCTGATGCGATATTTTCAATGGCCAAATGTTTATGCACGTATTGCCACAACGTTTAAATGCAAACTCATACTTCGCTTTTCTAGAGAATTACATAGAAAATGTGTTAGATGATGTTCTATTAGCAACGAGAGTACGAATGTGATATTAGTACGACAATGCCCCACCGCATGTTCGTCGTGACATAACCGCATGGTTAAATAATCATTTTAGACAACGCTGGATTGGCAGAAACGGACCCGCAGATTGACCTGCCAGGTCCTTTTTTATTTGAACCCCCTGGATTTCTTTTTGTGGGGGCTTTTAAACAACAACTGTATGCTGAACAAATTAATACTGTTGATCAGTTACAAGAAAGATTAGATAATGCGTTTCATCAAATTCAAGCCGCAGCAAATTTTGCGAAAATACATTTTTCTTTATTTAAAATATGCCGCACTTGTATCCATCAGAATGGTGGTCTTTTTGAACAGTTATTGAAATAAGGCTTTGAATCTCTAATTTGTTTTTTATTTTTACGAAAACAATGCACTCTAGGAAAAAATACAAGAGTAATTATTTGTAGCAAATTGAAGGTAATGTTTCGAAAAAAACTGTTTGCTATTTGGAAAAATAATGATACTAATTCCCTATATCTCCGCCACTGGTGCACGTTAATTTTGAGTACAGACTTTTGAATATGAAAAATACTTAGTCAAATCCACATACCAAATTTTATTTCATTCCAGTTGATGGTTTTGAAGATATTAACAAAAATGTTTTTTATCCTTAAACTTCAACACCCCGTATCTTTTCAATCAAGCCTTCAAGGAAAAAATGTTACATAGAAGACACTTAAAAGAGAAGCTTTTTTGCTACGGAATTTTTTCAAAAATGATGATCTTCTGGAACGTCAAAAACGAAGTTTGAGCGATTTTTTTTTTTTCGTTTTAGGCCTTTTTCTCAGACCAAAATGAATGACATGGTTTTTCGTGTTATACATGTTATATATGCAATCTAAAAAGCATAAGATCTCATTCTCGAAATTTTTCGCGATTACAGTACAAAAGTTGCGGTTATACAACCAAAAAAACAATTTTTCATATTTCGATTAGCTGAATCCAAGGCTGAGGTTTATTTAGCTCGTTGACATGAGGATTTGGAGTAAATTGCACAAGACCTCTTCAAATTGCTTGAAAAATTGTGAAAAATGCGATGCAAGCTAAAATCTGCTGTCATGTTGTCGTTCCACCTTCCTTGATACCAAGTGTAGAGTGGCTCAACTACACGCATTGATGGTTGCATAAGTTTCTGAAGTAGTCTGTAGTTTTCGTCTCTGAGACGCCAGTTGGTTGAACACCAAGATCGCATCTGGATGATTGTGTGTATTGGTCTGCTTGTGTATAAAATCCGTAATATTTGCTGTGTGAAAAAGTCATTACTGAATGTGCTGCCAATGAAGTATATCTATTAGCTGTGCCCGACGGGCTATTCTGAAGACGGGTTGTTCAAAGTTATGAATCACGATTTTTTACGTTTTTTTTTGTTTTCAAAAACTTTGAGGATAATTACGGGAAATCATCACCGCCCACGCGTTGTATGTAATTACTGTTAATATGACTTGTAATTCGGCAGTGTACAGTGAATATAATTCTTTCTTATCTCTCTGATTTTTTAAATTCAGCAAATTTGCTTATGTAATTTCCAGAATGGATAAGAAAAAAGTGGATGTACAACTAATTTCTAGGTTTGAATCTCAAGCAAATGTATTTGAGACAAGAATCCAATGGAATTATCGTCAACACACATTATTAGCATACAAATCTCCACTATGCACCTATGCATTGCCGTTTAATTCTAGCTACTTGTATAGTATACAACTTACAGCTTAGACCTCCAGTAATGTCATCTCTGAAACAGATTTTACATCACATTAGAGCCAAGCAAAACGAGTTCACAATGAGTCCATCAGCTAGTACTAAGTTAACATCTTGTAGAACAACCTACATAATATCACAAAACCAAACCAATACAATGCCAAAAAAAATCGACATAATGTCACTTTTCAAGATACGTAATAGCCGTGCGGGAGTTTTTAAAGCTTTGATTTCATCTTCGTGAGACAATTCGTGTTCTCTACCATGCGCTTTCAAGTTTTTCTCATTTCTCAACAATAGGACTTGATTGTCGGATCCAACACCTATTTTTGGGAAAAGGACTTATGACTACATCCTATTTCCAGAAGCCAGGATATCACTTTGCCATGCCAATACTCAAAACATCCGACGTTACCCTTGGTCCAGAGACAACCGATCTGCATGACTATTGTAAACTAACAATATACCTACGCACATCGTGCCATGTGATCCTTTCAGACTTCAGCGATTGCCAAGAGAGATTATACACGTCGGCCAAAAGCTGCCGTGTAAACATCTCAAGCGCTCCGACATTTCCCCTGGCAGATGAAACATAACTACCTCAGCCTGGCAATCCGGCTCTGAAAATCCCGAAACAGCACCCAGAAGCTAAAGGTGTCCCACCTGCGGATATTCAATAACAATTAATAGTGAAGTCATAAGTCACAAATTAAAATAGGTAAAATCACAACATATTTATAAACATGGCTTAAGACATTCATGATCATCAATATAAAAGTATTACGGTTAGAAATCCACGCAGGAAATACAAAGGAAATACTCAGTGGTTGCCCGGCTTTCAGGTAACCAAAACACTACATCAACAGCACTGTAACACTGTAACTAGGTCCACACCGTGCACTGCTTGAGTTTATCAGCGATCGTTATACCCATGTGAGTGCAAATGACACCGTTCGCTGGAAGCTTAACCAGGGAACAAGTGCCCAGAGGAATGGAATGTATACGTATGACATAAACAGGCTTAACGGAGGTTATGTTGAGTGACATTGACCAGACTTGTGAACCTGCTAGAAGAAATTCGTGTTTTACAGGATTGAACTCGCATGCAAAAATGTGTTTGAAATACTTTGTATGCTTACAAGAATTGAAATTCTACACGCAAAAAGCCAAAGCGGGAGCTCTGGTGTCAGTGGTGAATGCCGAGGACGAACATTCTCAACAAGATTGAGACTGTTGAGAGATAATAAAAACTTCAAAATAACTATAACGGTCAGTTTATTTGGATGAATCGCAGACACAGACATCTGCTTTGTTTATATTACGTCGTGGCTAGTGGGTAAAGGTGAGAGGCCTTGTGGGAACTTAGGGAGAGATTCGATACCACACCTTGACGCTGAATATATGGTGTATTGAGTCAGAGTTTATTTATTATTGGCATTTCCCCTAACTTATCCGCATATTTTCGGTCTGTGACATAATGGACATAACACTATATGAACTGTTTATTATGTTCCAGATACCCCTGCGATGTGGAGAGTAATAAGCCTGATCGTCATTTTCCAGTCTCACATCGTAATCAGCAAGCTGACTGGTGATAACATTTGCCGTACGGAAGAAAGGTACATCTATTGATACTTGCTAACGCCCCATGGTATGCGCCAACAAGACCCTTCACAGAGACGTTCCTCACTTAAGAGACTATTTTACAGAACACTTTCAGGGAAGTTGTCGATAAGCGCAATCGTACAGCCACCGCCATTGCGAGAATCAGTTAACTACACAGTCGAGCATGTTCGCAGGTACTCAAGACCACGGCTCGCACTGTGAACAAAATTTAATAGTGCAATTTTATGTCCAACCGAATCAAAATTATCCAATATCAACAACAAAATTATATTTTAAAACAATTGTGTACCAGATACGTCCCCTCGTCCATCGACCCGAAAACGTCAAAAGCCTATCAAAAAACGCGGAGACCCTCCTAGAGCTGTTGTCGAAACACACCGGTTAATTGTAATGGAATCTTCGACTAAAATGTTGCAAGTGCATTGTTCTGCATCTGGAACGCCCGAAATACTTCTTCATCGTCAAAAGGGATCCATGACGTTTGACCAGCGAGAAAATAATATAAGACATAAAAGTTTGGCATTGAGACCTGGATAAAAAACTCATGTTCCATTAATTAAGTTGGAGATTATCCATTAGATCTTTCCTTCAAGGATATTGGGTCAAAGTCATCAATTGCCTTTCTAGTTCTTCTGTGGACTATGATCAAATTTGGTTGAATATCCTTGTAGCAATTTTAATTGATATTCTCCAACCTAACTATTGGACCATGAGTTTCTTATAAAAGTTTTTTTTTTCGTGGTTTGTTGTTGGTTCTCAGACGCGCAGATGTTCTATTTCGCATTTTTTCGGAAGGCCTTTGGTGTTTTCGGGACGATGGACAAGAGTGACGTACTTGGTACTTTACAAAATGACAGATAGCACCATACTTGCATGTCATTTTTGAGGGCTGGACGTCCTTTTTTGGGAACAGGAATGCCTATGCCAAGCGGTCCTGGGCGATGCTGGTTTTGTGTGGCGTCATCCTAAAATTCGCAATGGCGACTTGGCCCAATCTCAGCATAATACGGGACTTTCAGACTATTGTAGAAACATACTGTATACCAATGTTATAATGGAAAAAAAAACAAACCGTTACCTCGGCGATAGCTAAATCAGTTATTGTCATTGTACTGAAAAAGATCACCTTTGTGATTGAAATGTTTACTACACTAAAGCAGATCTGTCAATACATATGGTTTTATTGTCCAGACAATTTTGGGGGAACCATGTACTGTATTTCAGTATCCGAAAAATTATGCGAGATGAAATGAGATATCTATGAGATATTGACCATTTCATTGTGTATTTCTAATTATTACGGGAAGGAAAACATAGCTGTGACATATTCTCATAGATATCCAGGATATCTCATTTCGTTTCTGATAATTTTCTGGATTCCAAAATACGGTATATGGTTGGCTATATTAAAGTATACGAGTAGTACCTTATAAATGCTGTGAGCAATCGTCAAGTCGCTTCTACAGACAACATTGAATAGAAGGGCAGATCCATCTATCCCTACCGGTATCATAAATATGGAAAAGTGTATGTATGTTGGTTCCGTTTCCACGTCAAAACAGCTGGACCGATTTTGATTAATCTTAGCGTGGTTATAGATTAGACCTAACAGACGGACATAGGCTACCTTTTGTTGCGTAAATAAAACTTGAAGGGGTTAAAATAGGGGTGAAAGTTTCTATGGGGAAACTATTATTCTTCAAGTTAGAGAAACGAATATGTGTTTTGTATTTTTGGTTCTTTTATATAATTTAAATAGGTACTCACGAGGAAATTTGGAGAATTCTACCCCTAAGATACAGAAGAACCTAGAGTTTTTCAAATTAGGCCAGCCTGAAGGTAAAAGTACGTTTTGTCTAAAATAAAGAATATTAGTAAAGAATTCCAGAAATTATAAATCCTTCAGACGGGGGCGGGTTGAATATTTCAGATTGAAGAAATTTCTCTCAAAAAATATTTAACAGCTAAGAACAGGTTTTGTGGCAGGGATTGAGGGATTAGAGGAAATTTACAAGTTTGTTTCAAATTGCATAGAGTTTTCTAATATCTAAAAAATGGCAACCACGAGGATATGTTTGGAGTAGACTTGAACTAACAAAGGATTGTGTAACCGGAAATTTGTCGAAGAGGTAGCTTTTTAAAGTTTAGTTCAATCTAAATTACTGTTTTCAAAAAATTGGTAATATGTTAGCTGTCCATCCCGCGGTTTTGCCCCTCGCATCTTCTCTTACAGAACAACCAAATTGCCCAAGCAATGCAAGTTGACTGTCAATTTGCTAATCCAATGCCGTAATAGCAATACTCAAAAACAATGTTATATGTTAATAACAAAACGCGTAACGCGGGTAACAGCTAGTGTATACTGTATACCTATAATAACATATATATTTACATATCTTTATGCCATTAGGGGGCTCCTTACTGAGTAAGATTGCGATCATATCCATTATGAATGAATTATCAGACAAGTCAGTTCCACTCTACGAAGTTATAATTTATGTTGAGCACAGGTATACAAGTCAACTACAGAGTTACCTAATGATAGAGATCCTAATGACTCGCTGAAAGTGATGGTCCGTTGGTGCAAAAAAATTCCAGATCACCTGTCCAAGATAATCTCTGCGGAGATTTAATACCGATAATTAAGTAACGTCTCCAACTTAACTGATTTCGATATATATCGTACATCGGTGATGAAAATATTTCTCAATACGTACATATACTTTTTGATATATCGACATCTGTCTTTTCCATTCACTGCATTTTAGCAATGAACGGTGGGATCTAAAGTAAAATTCCCATTTTTATCAAAGACACTGTTGGAAAAGGTAAAACAGTCAGTATTTGGATAGCTGCGATATTATGGAGTCGTCTTGGTGATCAACCTTCCAGGTGTCTTTGTGTCAACTTGATTCTGACAACAATATACATTGCCGTCGTCAGTAGGAATTTGTAATAGGCTAGTTGTAGTACATTTTTTAAAGTAGGTCTTAAATAAATATTATTTGTTCTATTAGACCTAATATGTTAATACTATATTTTTTGATGCTGAAAAACCGTCAAACCTTAATTTAAAAATATATTTTTCTTAGACAGGCGAAACCGCTAACATTACCTCTCAAACTTTTAGCTTACATGAAAAATATATCGTTACTGTATCGTCCAAGAACATAAAAACACACAGGTAAACACTCCAGGAAAGTTATGTGCCCAGGGTAATAAATATTCACAGCGCCTGGCTTAGACTTGCTCAGAAGGATCCTCAATCTGTATCGACTGTGACGCAGATGTATCTTTCCAAATATTATAAAATTATTCAGAGCTTATGAGGCATGAGCCTGTCTATCATTATATCACATGCATTGTACTTACATAGGAGTCTTGACGTTCCTTAGCACAGCAGAACAGAAATCTGGGTTGAAGGCAAAACAATTACCAACCATCAATGTGTCATTTTCCAGCAAATTTGTGCTACCTCTTTTTCGAATCCAACGTCAATGTTTGTTTTTTTTAAATAAGAAAACGATAACTTTCTACTTTAATATGGAGTTTTTTAGAAATATTTGACAACGCTAGCGCGTTGACCGATAGCTTTGTCACCGTTTCGAATTAAACAAAAGAAATCTATTTTCATAAATTGGGCTTATACACACACACATCAAAAAATTAAAACGATTTTGGAAAAACTCTTTTTTTCCGTCTCTCTCCGGACGAACTTTGAATTTCGGAATCATTTTATTAGTTACCTAAATACACAACTTTGCCTCCATTCAAGCGTTTTCGTATCTCTTACAGTTTCCGTGATCCCAATAGTAAGTGTCGAATTTGAAACACTCGGGATAGTTTTGATGACGTATTGTGCCTCATGTCATCCATACACATTAATTGTATTTAGTTGGACCATTCGGGACTATCGGAAATTCATTGATGGAAAGAACCGATAAGTCCCAGCTTGCACGGAGTAAGAGTCGATTTACCGGCGCTTGACGCTGTAAACGGCGGTGCCCGTGAGCCGCCGTAGCTGATCGCTTATGTGTCTGGGGCTGAAAATTGCAATAGGGAATTTGCCTAGTTGTACCTTCTCGTTTAGCAATTATTCCTCTATGGTTTTGTTCTAGCTATCCAGCAAATGTCACTGAGTACCGCCTGAGAAACGCCACCTTTAGAAACTACAAATGGTGCATGAATGTACCACCAAGATGTTCCTACTACACAGTAAAAACCATCAATGAGTCGAGGGTTGTGGTGAGTAGATTTGTTTATAGTCTTTTATAACCACATATTTTTTATTTATGTATTTACACCTACAAATCAACTAATAATTGGTGGGAGAACGAAAATTTGTACATTAAAAGCATACAGTAATAGACATTAAAGATATAACGTTCAAGAAACTATTCCATTACATAACAGATTTGCAGGACCAGCAGTCACATTTGTATCAATTCTGTTTTGTTCATTGTTCAGACAGTTACACATTCAGTACTTGATAGTTGCCCCAGAAAACTCTCTTATGGATCCTGATTCTTTCAGCAAATTTTAACAAAATCGTTGAATGGTTATCTTTATGAAAAGAACTTAATGTTCTCAATAAGTTAGGCATCATATTTTTTATGAACTTTTCTTATAGTGCAGGAATTTAAAGTGGCAAGCCTATCTCTGACGGTGAGCTGGAGAAACTCTGGGGGCTAGCAAATAAAACGTTAGAATGTTTCTGGTGGGACATCTTGGTATATTAAATGACAGGCCACTGAGAATATACGGACAATTATACTGGTTGTGAATAACCTTGAACAAAAGGATTAACGAGTGCTTTTTTCTATGGTCCAAACCTAGCATATCATGACTCTTCAGTAATACATCTAATATCATAATATCTAGTTCTAGATAAATGCCATTTATTCTGTAAGGCAGATACTGTACTGTTTCTAATGAGTCTCAACTCGTCACATAGCGGGGATTCCAAATAGTTCTAGCGCATTCAAGGCTTGACGTCATATTATACAAAATGAGTAGAGCTTCTATGCTATCAAAATCACGAGAGTTGCGCAACACAACACCCAGATTGTTACTTACAGAATTTATTAGATTATTTACATGCGGATTTAAGCTGAAAGTTGTGACAAAGATGACTCCAAGAACTTGCAGTTCTCTTACCTTTGGCAGTGATGTTTGGTTAACCTTATATTGATACTTTATCAAGCGTTGTTTCCTATCTGCATATTATAATTAACGCATTGGGCATATGCCTTAGAAGTGGTTGTCCTAGGAAGCATGCGTGAGAAATTAATTGGCATCCCATCCCATTTCCGAGATGCACTACGTTTCTTTATTAAATTCTCCAACTCTCCTATTCAAGGATACTTCCTCAATATCCTCCTTCGTCTTTCAACTGATAGTCCAGTTCTGACAGATGACCTAACTTTACCAAAAAGTTGTGGCAACGCTAGAGCAGAGATGATCTTAGTAAAGGATCTCTTTAATTTCTTTGTAGCAGATATTTTGTTACTTTGACTTGGTTTTCACAGCTATTTGAGTATAAAGGCTCTTATATGAAGGTTGTACGTACTCTCAACTATACACAATGAAGACATCAAATAACTGTTGAACTTTTTATTGCTTCTAGACCTTGAAACAATTAATTGCATTTTATTTCCCCTGTTGAAACTCACGACGCTTGCCAAATATACCCGTTACCAATAAAACCAAATGAATATATAAATCTTCAGCGGATATAAATTTCAACGGTTGATTTTATAACTAAATTGCCTAACAATCTAATAATGTATGAGTTACTGATATGTCTTAATCTACATGCTGAGAATGAATTTAACGTTGATATACAAGGGACATAAAGCAGATTGAGAATTAACAATAACTGGTAATAATTTCAAAACTGGTGTAGCTGGATTCACGTACAGAGTTTTCATATCGCATAAAGGTAACATGACTCAATAAGGCATTATATTCACAATACTTTATCTATCTTTGTTGAACAACTGATAATAGTTTCTAAACCTTTCTACACCTCAAGAAAAGTGCAAAAGTTGCATAAAGCTGACATAACTTTTTATGGCGTTACATTTACGTACGAGTAGTTGAATTTATCTGTCTCTAAGATTACTGATGAAACAGGTAGCAATTGCTGCGTTACATAGACATATTTGGTAAATATTTGATTGTCAACATTATTTGTTGCACACCATTTTTTCTTCACATAATCCTACATAATTTCAGATTGAATAATCTGGTTGCACTGACGTTATCTGAAAAATAGCTTACGATACGATTTTCTATAACGAGGTATCTTTCACTTTGAGAAGATTGTATTTTTGGAAGATGATATAAATTCGGTGCGTCCATTGTCCAAGATTCGGAATTTGTACTTTGAAAGGAAATTTATTAAAATATTTCGTAGAAATCAGTCAATAGGAATCAATCTTTATTATAGATACGGATAGGATACTACCATACATTTCAAATCAAGCTGCCAATGTCAGAGAGAAGCTTGTATCTACGTCACACCTGACGAAACCATAAGTTAAAGGGAGCGTTACAATTTAAGGCAAGAGCCAGGATGACTTTTTAAAAGCAATATATTAATAATGGGTGATTTTTTTGCTAGTATCTTTTTGGCAACACTGTTTTTGACATGACGCGTGAATCGTGTCTTGGGTCATTGTCAAACTTGTTCAGTTTGGTCTATAATTTAACCATGAATCGTCTTACGAACGAACAACGCTTGCAAATTATTGAATTTTACTATCAAAATTCATGTTCGGTTAAGAGAGTGCATCGAGAACTGCTTCCAATTTATGGGTAATTTGGTCGGCCTACTGAGGGAGCTATACCCAGTTTACATTATTGGACATTAAACCACCAACACGCAGACGTAGAGTGAGGACTGCAGAAAATATTGCGGCTGTATCCGCCAGTGTTAGTGATGACCGTGAAATGTCGATTCGCCGCCGTTCGCAGCAATTGGGCCTCTGTTACTCCACTACGTGGAAAATTTTACGACAGGATTTGGGTGTAAAACCTTATAAGATACAGCTGGTGCAAGAATTGAAGCCACAGGACCTCCCACAACGCTTCCAATTTGGTGAATGGGCGCTGGCAAAGCTGGAGGAAGATCCACATTTTTACCGAAAAATAGTGTTCAGCGACGAAGCTCATTTCTGGTTGAAGGGGTACGTTAACAATCAAAATTGCCGCATCTGGAGTGAAGACCAGCCAGAAGCATTGCAAGAGCTACCAATGCATCCCGAAAAAATCACTGTTTGGTGTGGATTATGGGCCGGTGGCATCATCGGGCCGTACTTCTTCAAAGACTACAATGGAAGATGATAACAAACTTTTTTTGCCCAAAATGCAAGAGCTGGACTTGGCTGACATGTGGTTTCAACAAGACGGTGCCACATGCCACACCGCACACGAAACAATGGCCTATTGAGAGGCGAGTTCGGTGAACAGTTTATCTCACGTTTGGGGCCCGTCAATTGGCCGCCTAGATCGTGTGATTTAACGCCGTTGGACTATTTCTTGTGGGGCCATGTTAAGGCTAATGTCTACAGGGATAAGCCAGCAACGATTGACGTACTGGAAGCCAATATTGAAGCATTTATCCGTGAGATACCGGCCGATATGTTGGAGAAAGTGTGCCAAAATTGGACCTTGTGCATGGGCCATCTAAAGCGGAGCCGCGGCCAACATTTACATGAAATAATCTTTAAACATTAAATTATATCGACCGTTCTATCGACTCAAATAAAGATTTAATCGTTTTTTCAAATTTTTTGTGTTTTTTTATGAAAATCAAACCGTATACCTCTTAAAAAATCACCCGTTATTTTTAGAGAAATTTACGATACTGTAACCCTTGTCCATCGGGGGGACGACGTCGTATGATTGAAATATGATTTATATATGAGTAAAAATACACCAACATCAAGAAATTGAGATATACCCTCCCCCATCCCCTGAAGCTCCTAACCCCCTATTCTTAATCCATAAATGTTTTCTCAGAAAATGATCAGGATCGTCTGAAACGTTTTTGGCCTTTTCACTGGCCGCCACTGAACCAATTTTCAAAAGCTACGAGGCTTATGCGTTCTTGGCATAGTAGTAACATTGTGTAAAAATTTCATCGAAACCCGAGCTGAACTTCTCAACTTTTAGACGGTTATAAGATCAGCGAACAGACCGACGAAAATTAGTGACATGTTTTCTTGTGATGTAGATGTCATATAGCACCCAAAAAACATAATTTTATTTTCGAAAATTTTCGCGATTACAATACTCCCCTGCTAGCAGGGGTAGGAAGTAAAAATTATCAGCAGCTATATAAAATATATTTCTAAAAATATTTTATTCTCCTATTATATTCCCTATCGCAATTTTTAACCACCATTTTCGGTGGTCCTAAATGCATTATCCGAGACTGATAAGGCCAGGCCAACAAAAGCTGGAGATCAACATGTATTTTTCCCAGTATAATTATTCTTACGTCCCTGATGGACCATTCATGAGCAATCTTAACAGCTCCTGTTGAAAAAAAGTAGAAAAGCACAACATTAAGTAGCGCACTAATTTCATTATATAGCATTCGTATTAAAAAAATCACCTAACAATCTTTACATAATATCCTACAATTTCCTCCATAACATGCTGACCGAAAAAAAAATTAGGCTACTTTCGTATATCGTAAATGAGATAGTTATTAATAGTTCTTTTTATCAAATAAATTACCCACACCTACGTTTACATGCCCACCTTCAATTTAAATTTCTGTCCATCAGAAAAAAAAATCGAAAGCAAATTACAAGGCAGTAAATCAATGATGGTTATATAATGAGCAACGGTCATGTTACATTTAGGAGCTATAATAATTTGTTTTTCCTGTAATCGTTTACCAATTTTATGATGGACGTTTACGACCATGTAAATGTACTTTTGCATTTTGTTCAAAAAATCTGGTTTATTACTTAAATACTTATAGTGGAATGTTATGAAATGGCTTTTTTATGAATTCTAGTATATAAGGTAGTTTATAATTACAACGCCATTGGTGGGAAAATGTTATAATCGCGGAAAACTTCAAAAATCAGATTATTGATGGTGTTGTATGAGATGAGCGTTAAGAAAAACCATGTCACTTAGTTGCGTCGGCCTGTCAAACGGACTGAGGGTCGATCCCCCAGATTTGCAGCTTTTTATTTACAAAAAAAAAATCCCCAAATCATATGTCATATGGGGGCGATTTTGCAGGGGTGGGAAAAAGGAGCGGGAGATAAAATAATATTTTTCCAAGGAATTGAGACTATTTTTCAAACCTGTAAGAACAACTTATTTCTTGAGCCAAGACTGCTGGGCATGAACGTAAAACGATACACGCATTCGCTATCACTTCGCCCTTTGGGGATTGGAACATCGCACGCCCGTGGATCTACAGGGCAAGCAAATATGTAGAATCGCAAAGAAGATCAGTAATTATCTAGTTCTTACCGAAACACTCGTGTGAGATAGATATAGCTAAATCAACCTGCCAGCTCTCAACTTATTCTGTTTTTCTGTATTCTATGACTATGGATGCATGTCTACCAACCTACAATTGACACTTAGGTGTAGAGGTCGGCCAGCGTAGATGTTTTGCGGAGATGGGTGCGACATGGGGAAAGAAGGAGCTACAGAAATGTAAAACTTTTATTCAACAGAGGATAGTTCTTCGTAGCTACAGATGGAATAAAGTACTCCAAAAATACCCAACGATTTTATTTTTTACTCAAAGATGTTTCTCAGAGCATTTTATTCCCCAAAAATTCGTCACGGGACGTTGAAATACCCCAAATTTGTAGGAAATTCCCCCAGTAACACAACCCCGTTGGGCAGTACCGCTCGGATTTTGATAAAATTTACAGTCTCAGGTTACTACTGTAATCATACGAAACATCTCAAACACATTTTTGCATGCGAGTCCAACCCACACGAAACCTTTCCAGAAGGTTTACAAGTCTGGTTAGTGTCACACAGCACGACGGCCCTTGTTCCATACATTCCATTCCTTCTCTGGGTACTTGTTCCCAGAATAGCCTTTCTTAAAAGCACAGGCTGGTTTCGCTTCACAGTGCAAATACTGCGTGGAAGTCATCGCTTCTCAGACCAAGTAGTGCGCATTGTGGACCTAATTAGCTGTTGGGTGTAGTTTTGGTTACCTGGAAGGCGAGCAAACAATGAGTGTTTCCTTTATTATACTGTACTGCACGGATTTATATCTACAATACTTTTATATTCATGATCATGAATGTCTTCAGCCATGAAAGCTGCTATACGTTTTACCTTCATATTTTAATTTATGACCTACGACTTGTTATTGAATATCCGCAGGTGGGACGCCTCCAGGTTCTGGGGGTTGTTATGGGACTTTCGGAGCCCGTTTGCTGGGTTGAGGTAATTATGTTAATTAGTGCTCGGTTTCCTCTATCAGGGGAAACGTCGGAGCGCTTGGGATGTTGACATGGGGGCCTTTGGCCGAAGTGACGTCCTAGGTCTGAATGACCGCTTAACTATCTTCTCTTAGCAATCGCTGGAGTCTGAATGTATCTCTTGGCAGGATGTGTGAAGGGATATTGTTTTGGGATATTGACACTTCAACGTGATATCCCTATTCTTGGACTGTCTTTATTGTAATAGTCGTTAAGCTCGGCACGTCTGTCCGTACACCTAGCGACCAAAAAGTTAGTCTGTGTGACGACCCCTAGTCTGTCTGTGTGACGACTTAATGACCAGTCTGTGTGACGGCCAGGATCAGTCTGTGTGATGATCCCATGATTCAATCTGTGTGACGAATCCTTACTAGTAGTTGGGATACACTAATGCAATGGTAAATAGTAGATTTGTGCATGTCATGTCATGAGTCAGTTGGATACGGGAGATACTTATAAGTCTTTTTCTAAAAGTAGGCGTTGGCCCCGACAATCCGATCATATCGCCCTTATCGCTTTGCAAAGAAGGATAACTCGTTGCCGCTTCATCACCAAGTAAGTGGCTTTAATACTATCCTGACTGTTGCCCAAATCGATTTTTTTACGTACTGCCCTTGTAGTAAAAATGTAATGGTACAGGGTGGTACTTCGAAACCTTCTAAGATGGGTTTGTGGTTTTCTCGTTTATCGTTATATTCTATTATTATCATCTCGTTATATCCTACACTAATATGCCACGGACACAAATTTTTTGAAAATCGGAGCACTGGCGATTGAGTGAAAGGCAAAAAATGGAAAAAATCAAAATAGCTCAACCTTCGTTTTTTGATGTTTCAGGGGAGTTTATTTTCAGAAAAAAAATTGTAGTGGTTAAAGATTGAAGGTAGTGAGAGGAACAGTGAATATTTCATTTTTTTATTGGTCACTTGGTTAGCATATTATGTATTTATATACTACCAACCATATTTCACATTTGTCGAAAGACAGATAACAAAAATTCATAATATACTTTAGGAAGGTCATCATAAATAATAGTAAGATTGCAGGAAAAACTGCGTTTTAAAAGTGTATCCTAATACTATCTCTGCATTAATAAATGAATTTTTTTCCTGCAAATAAGCAGGTGTTGACGTGAGTAGTAATACGTCAACAAAAACTTGAGCAAGTTATTAATTTCTATACAGGGTGTTCATTTGAAAACTTCCCAGCACACTTACCGAATACCCCCGATTGAAAGGAAAAATGTGTTGATGAAAAGAATGCGGTATATACGGGTTGTTATTTGGTTGTTGCCACGTCTGATCTTCCGAATTGCTGTTTATGTTGGTAGTTTCTGTTTTAAATTATAAACGAATTGTAGATTTGGCAAACCCTAATGGGCAACATTTTGAACACATATCTGAACAAATTGAGATAAATAAGAATTTTTCTTATTTTCTCAAAAACGAATCAACTGATTTAAAAAAATCAAACGTCAAAATGAAGGACTTCGTAAGACCTTACAAACCAGCTATTACTCGATACTTCTTGTCATTTAAAATTTTCAAGGGAATGACCCTGGGGGGCCGGGGGTGAAAGGGGGTGAAGTAGTTTTTGGTTAAAAAGTTGTCTCCCTTGACAAATCTTCCGCGATGTATCGGCGTTTTACCTCTTATTCAGAGGTTTTCGATAAATCCGCGGTGGGAAGCTTTCAAATGAACACGCCGTATGTGTTTTGCTTGGAGTGTAACTTTACACTATTGCATTACTTTAAATATTGCATTTTTTACCTGAAACTAATCTACTTCAAACTATTGCAAGACGTATACTCTATAGTTTACGTTACTTCCACAGGTTTCGGATACTTATTTAGATATTCATTCTTAATCATAGTGCAGATATGTCACATCCAGTTATTCAAGGACTAATATTCTCAAACCATTCACAAAGTACCTCTACAATATGATACGGTCGTTGGATTTACGTTGAGTCAGGCAGTATCATTGCAACTAACTAGATAATAGTAGGATATGGTTGCTGCGTCAATGTCACTTCATCAATTGCAACAAATTATATCTATATCGTGCGTGCAGCGCCATGCGTATAGGGAGGCAAAGTATCCGGAAATAGGGGTCATAGGTCACATAGCAACTACATTATCCATGCTCGATGCTACTCAGAGGGGAGGTAACCAAGTGATCTATGATTCCTCTCTAACGGACAGTCTCGGGACCCTTTCACAATGACGGTCGGTCGGCGAGCTTACTCTCTACAACCGCTATGCCAACGGGCTTTGGTCCTCAGAACTCTCCTGCATGATGTCGCCAAAAGCCGCCGGATTTCAGCCTCCCATCCGAACCGTGTCGAACTTCGAACATCCAGAATTGGCCGAAAAGATCGCTCGTTTCTCCATGGGGTATCGAGATTGTAGATGAATCTTCCTTCCCCAGTTTTACTAACCGTAGGCAGTTGAAAAATCGAATCAACAAAGTTTCTTTAGGCTCCTCATAGCAGCCGCGGTGT
The DNA here is from genome assembly GCA_963669975.1 of Acanthoscelides obtectus. Lineage (NCBI taxonomy): Eukaryota > Metazoa > Arthropoda > Insecta > Coleoptera > Chrysomelidae > Acanthoscelides > Acanthoscelides obtectus. Next base: position 89,042,653 of record CAVLJG010000003.1, on the reverse strand, counting down.
CCTGGTGCATAGGCTTCTGCCTGCGCGGCTGCTTCATTAATATGTTAGAAGTGGATCTTAATAGATTCCTTCTAGCCTGTTCGTTTTCTCCGCCAATGCAGACCAGGCAATCATGACCACTTGAACGCATTTATTGCAGTTCGTGCAGTCAGTCGTGGGACACGGGTCTTTGAACCAATTTAACAATTCTCTAGAATGGTGGCCGGTGCATGATCCCTTCATGTTGGTGTAGGATTACCGGACATTGTTTATTTCATTAAGACCTTTAGTGCTGTGTCCATCTATTAGACCGACATATATGGACGATTTTTATGCCTAACATGCCTTTGTACACTGAAAATGAAAATAACTTTTTTTATACTGAAGCAGGGGCCTAAATACCGGGGCGCCGTAACCTCTATAAGGAGGTTAGAGACACCTCAATTTTTTTAATTGCCTTTGTAGTACTGGAAAAAGCCTCCGCAGGCAGATAATCTCGACACCTCAAGGACAAGGGAGCGGTCGTACCGGCCAGTTCTAGATGAACAAAGTTCGACACGGTTAGGATGGGGGGTCAAATTCAGGAGAGTCTATCCGAAGAAGAGCTACGAGGAGCATATCCCTCTGACATAGCGATAAAAGAGAGCAAGATCGTTGACGGCCCGTGGATGCGGAAGATTCCTCGATTAGTCAAACAGCCCTCCTCGCAACAGCATCGAGCATGGGTAACGTAGTCGGGCTGGCAACACCTCAAGCATGTGAGCAGTACTCGAGGCTAGGCCTTGTAAAGAGTGATGAGTTTATGTGAAGGAAATTACTTCTTAGTCCTAAACAAATAGCCTAGCTTTTCCCCGAGATGTACGACCAGCCGAACGGCTCTTTGGTAGAACTCGGCCATCCATCTCAACCGGATGAGCGCTGGGCGATTCATGTTAGTCAAATTTTTGTAGCGGTTAAAAATTGGGGGTTGTAAGGGGTGGAGTGGGTATGTCTATTTCTTATTGGGGGCAGTATATATATAAGCTTCTTCTTCTTCTTTACACACCTATCAGTACATATTTCACACATCTTAGATTACGGCAGACAAGTGCCCTTAAAAATAAAAACAGAAGCGTCACGCGGTCGGTCGGGACGTTGTCAACCTTCATGCACCATTTTCTGTGTGCGTCTGACTGAATCAGCGGCGTCCTCAAACTCCAGTTGTAGTATCGTACCTGGCGTTTGACTGGTATGTACCGAACGTAATCCTTTATGAACCAAAGGCAACGTTGCATGGGAAGCTTACAGTCAACCTACTTGACGCCATTTGTTTCTGTATTGTCAAGGTTCTCCAACATTCTAAGGCATACAGATAATACAGTATCCTCAGTGGATTTATTTGATCTAAAACCTTGTTGAAAACTAGTGAGGAGTTAAGACTTTTCGCAACCCTGGCCAGTCTAACGTTATGTTTTTCATATAATTCAAAAGAAAGCTCATAAGTGCACATTGCTCTGTACTTTGATACCAACTTTTTCAATTACCGGTGTCAATAACGGGAATGATGAAACCACATATATTTGGAATTCTTTTTTAATGTATTACGGTCACCACGGTGCCGTTCTTCAGAACATGACACTTTTGACAATATTTTATTTATCTGTCTTGCTGGTGACTCAAAATGGCGTCTAGCCCCTCAAAACGACAAGCGTGTATGAGGTTATCTGACAGTTATACTATACTCATAATCACGCTTGTCGTAGAAACTGGCAAGAGTTATTGCGCTCTCAGAAAAAATGAACCAGAAGGTTATACAGATCTTAGAACCATCACCATAATATGCCAGTTCGGTTTTCGAGCAAATCACAGCTGTACTACGGCATTTACAAAAATAATTGATGATATAAGGGATGTCTTTTAAGTTTTGCATATGGAAATAAAACAACACGGTAGGTAGTTTTATTGTTTTTCGAAGTATTCTCCACGAAGATTGCATGCGCTCGAACCAATTTTCGAAGCACTTATTCCACTCGTTTGCTGGCAGATCCAAAACGGCATTTTTTAATGCGTCAACTGCTTCTTCTGGTGACTGGAACCTTTGACCACGCAGTCTGTTTTTAATTTTCGGGAGAGTCGAGAAATCGTTAGAACTTAGATTGAGACTATATGTAGGATGGTCCAATAATTCCTTGTTTTCTGCCTTGTTTTTGGGCTGTGTGCGAGCTTGCATTGTCTTGGTGGAGGATGATTCTTCTTTCGGGGTTGATTTTTCGAAGCTCGGTGATGACTTTTGGCAAACAAATGGTGGTATACCAATCCGCAGTAACAGTTCTTTGCTCGTTAAGAGGAATTGTTGCAATATGACCCGCTTTTGACACAAATGTCGCGACCATCTTTTTCGAAACACTTGGAGAACGGATGACTTTTGTTGGCATTTCTTCACCTTGGAACACCCAAACAGCCCACTGTCGTTTATTTTCTGGTTCAGAAGAGTAAATCCACGATTCATCACCACTAACAATGCTGTACAGATTTTTTGAGTTTCCGGAATTGAAACGGTCAAGCGTTTTTTGACTCCAGTTAACACTGGCTGCTTTCTGCTCTTCAGTCAACAGGTGGGGTATCCAACGAGAAACTAATTTTCTTACTCCTAATTCTTCATGTAAAATTTGTTGATTTGAGATCTTTGAGATCTTCAAGGACGCCTCAATCTCATGTCTATCTTCAATGATGAGTTTGCGCACAGAATCGACGATTTCCTGGGTGACTGCCGTTTTTGGTGCACCCACCCTTGGATCGTCGCTACGACTCACCCGTCCACGTTTGAATTCTCCATACCAACGGGAAATTGTCGACTGATGTGGCGCTTCATGGCCGAAAACAGACAGTAACTCAGCAAGCATTCTTGTTGCGATAATTGTCTCTGAAAGTTGTAATAAATTATGGCGCGAAAATGTTCTCGGTTGAGTTCCATTTTTCTAATGACTTGGTAACACTTAAAAATTCACTGTAGTGAGAACACTGCACGTTTTGTTGTGAAACTTTGAATTTACGTTTACTAAAGAGTGAGGTTAAGATTCAGTAACGACATTCGATCCGCGCGGCCTACTATGTTTCTATATGCAAAACTTAAAAGACATCCCTCGTAATAGTAGTCAGATCATCACACAGCAATCGAACAAAATTCTGGTGGAGGCTTTAGTCTTGTTGTTTATGCAATGTTTACGTAAATGCGATGCGAAAATTCATGCGTGCGTTTTATCATGGGAGCTAGGAGGCGAGATCATGTTTCTCAACACTATTCCAAATACAACTGTTACAAATGCAATATCGATGGATCCTGCATTTAATTTGCACGTTTTATAAGATTGTCACCAAACAAACTCCTGCTTATCTCCTAGATTCTGTACATCTTTTTTCAAAGGTTCTTTTTCTTACAATGTCGCACGCCTGTATAATAAGGTGCCTACCGACTTGATACAAGAGTTTGTCTATGGATTTAGTAGTAGTTCTTGCGATTATGCAGCATCGACTACTGGGTCATTAGCTGCGTGTCGTTATGTGATTCAATTTTGGTTGAGTATAATTAGAGTTTCCAGTAAAAGCCCGTGCATTTCAGAAACGATATCGTGGATAACTATGGATTTATTTAAAAAAAACAATGAAGCAAACAATTGGCTGATCATTCTGTGACATGAAACATATGAGATTTGACTCTTTCGTGGTGTACAAATCAGTTTTTCTTTGCTGTTTTTTATATCTCTTTTCGGATCAAGTGTCTTGCTTGTAAGGTATAACGGTAGGGTCTAGATGGAGAATTATTGTACTGTCTTTCGGTTTAATGCGCCAGCAGCTAGAATCTTTAAGACTACCCGCACATTGTCAACTTAAACAACTAATCACAAAAATGAAACTCACTAGTTCTTATGAGAACCTGCACACATGCGATTATTTAGTTGCGGCAACAAAAACATTCCAACACGCTCTATTCGCCAGGCAACTCAATTGTTGCCGGCAAAAGCCGAACAACATGGAACAGTATACAGCAAAACGAAACCTACTAGAAAGATAACGAAGATGGGCATGATGAATCCGTAGAAATAACTGTCAATACTCGTGCCGACCGTTTGGCAAAATGATGTACACGAAGGACGGTTTCATAAAGTTACGAGGAATCTTTACTCGACATTTTGCAAAAAAAAAAATGAGACAAGGAAACTGATGAGGATAAATATTTTCTCCTCTCTCTACTCTCCTCATTAAAAAAATCCAACGAGGACCAAAAATATGTTGCTCGCACGCAGATAGTGAATGTGTTGAGACATGTGCGTATGTCGGGGAGCTTAGCTTCCACAAATTTTAAAACTGGTAACCCAAAGCATCATGATACTGCAGTATGGACCGGGGCAAATTCAGCTCCTCCCACATCAACTTGCGGAGGTAGCTCCACAAGCATCAGGCAGTTAAAGTTACAGCCATCCTTTCCTCTGGTTCTATCGCCAAGCGCAAGCGGGTATCTTGGTAGGTTATCCGAGGCTGTACTAATGCAAACAGTTTTTCAAAACTCATTTGAAAATAATTAAAAAACTTATTAGGATATTTTTCTAAATTGTCAAACAACTTATGAAATTGTCCATCTACAGGGTGTGTCACAACTGATCCGACAAATTTTAACCACATATGCACTGTTACGAAAGAAGTTGATTTCTCAAAAAAATATGTAATAAGAGTCCTACAGAAATCGAGATAATATAATACAGTTTAGCAGTTCACTTACTTATAAAAGCTGTTCAAAATTGTTTCCCTTAACTGCAATGCAAGCTTGGGCGCGACTAATCCAATTTCGGCGCACTAATTCAAATACACCTCCTTCCTGCTGTGCCTGATGACTCAATTTATCGGCAGCCACTGTGATTCGGTCGCGCAATTCTTCAATATTCTGAAGTGGAGTACGGTATACCTCGTTTTTCAAGTATCGCCATAAAAATAAGTCCAGAGGATTCAGATCGGGAGACCGTGGAGGCCATGCAATTGGTCCACCCCTTCCGATCAAGCGTATCTGGTATACCTGGATCAAAAAATCACGAACTTCTAAACGAAAATGCGGAGGTGCCCCATCCTGTAGAAACCACATCCGTACTCGGACCGCCAATGGCACAACTTCAAGAAGGACCGGCAAATCATACCGAAGAAATTCCAAATACTGATGACCATCCATCCGATCTAGCAATATGATCGGTCCACTTAGTCATTCATCGACAATACCTGCCCACACGTTTAAAGAAAGACGGTGTTGTGTCTGGACCACTGCGTGAGGATTCTCGAAGGACCAAACGTGTGTAATATGAAGATTGGTTATCCCATTACGAGTAAAAATAGCTTCATCGGAGTCCAAAATATCAGCTGTAAAACGGGCATTTCGAGCACTTTCTAACAACAACCACTCACAAAATCTTACTCTTAGGGGGTAGTCTGTAGGTAGCAACGCCTGGACTCTCTGGTCGTGATAAGGGTACAGTTGGGCCTCATGTAATATGCGAGACGCTGTTGCATGTGACACTTCTGGGACCTGTTGGGCTAACTGCCTTGTGCTTTTTCCCAGATTTCCTTCCACAATATCAAAAATTTCGTCTTCGGCATTTAAAACGCGTTGTGGGTGAACCTGATCCCCCGAGAAGCCGCTCGCGAATTTTGCCCTGCTCCTTCGTACGCTAAAACAATGTCCACTAACTCCTCGTTAGTGTATACATGTGCCATTTTTATTAATAAATTACTAAAAACATAAACTAGCAAAATATTTTCTTATCACAAAAATCAACCGTTCTTCATTCGGATCACCCACGATACACACGTTCCTATCAGTTTGAAAAACAAAAAATTCCTGGTATTTTGTTTTCGACAGTTTGGTACAACATTTGCTACAATAAATTATTAATGCGTGTTCTAATATCACGACGATGAACGTAAGATACAGATATTTATTTTTCAATTTATTAAAAACGGTTTATAACTTAATTTCTGGAGGGCTTTTTTACATTTTTTTTTTTGAGAAATCAACTTCTTTCGTAACAGTGCATATGTGGTTAAAATTCATCGGATAAGTTGTGAAACACCCTGTATAAGCCTTACGCTGATCAGTGGATGGACCCAATATTTTCTGTATTTTTTCTCTTTATCAGAACAATAGCATAAACGCACGCAGTCGCAACAAAATCCATTATGAAAATGATGCTGTGAAGCAACTACTCCGTTGCCAGTGGGCGCTTGGGAATGGGAACAGTAGCAGGCAACTTTCAGGCGACTAAATAGAGACTAAAAAATTTCCAGTGTGCGGATACTCCAAGTTGTGGTTCTTTACTTGTATTTTTTTATGTGCTCCTGGTAATAAAATCCATTTATTCTTGTTATTATATCAATATTCGAAAATCTCTATTAACAATCACTGATAACAAAGTACATGGAATACCATATTTTCATACAGAGCTTTAAGCTTAGTTAGAAGGGAATTTATAAATATAAATCTGCTTCTAGCGCAAAAAATGGATTATCTCGGGAAACACTGTTCGATAGCAGATATAACAAAATTGCTTGCGCTGCATGTACGCCGATGTTCTATGCTGGTTTGAGGAAATACTTATCTGATTTACGCAACAAATGCAAATGCTGTATCTGCTAGCGGATTCGAATAATTGCGACAGATTTTAGGTAGTCGAAGGTTCCAAGGTCGAACCAATAAAAAAACGCCTAATATGGATCACGATCCAACATTCACTCTCGACGTTTTGCGGCTGTACTCGCGACTATGCTGTTGCAAGACTAACGTATGCAGTAGACCGCAGAGGTTTCGCTTCCTTTTGTGATTTATTCTGACTTTTGTGGACTGCGGTCATAGTATGTTTAATTCTAATTGAAACCGACAAGAAAAATGGCGTCTAGTAGGTTGAATCTGTACTTCCCACGTAATTATATCATCATAGACTATGTTCAGTGTATTTCCAGGTCTAGCGCCATATGAACTATGTTCAAAGAAATTAGTCAAAGCAAATTATGTCTTATTTCAGATATAGAGTCAACCAGCTTGACACAGATGTTATTAAAAACGATCTGATTGGTTGACAACTTCTGAACTAGCACTTCTTGTGAACAAACAAAAGAAAACCTGGAGTCAAGCCAACTCTTTATGTATTAATCAGTAGAAAGACTTAACAACTAAATTTTATGTTACCCGAAAAGCTCAAGATATTAAATGATGCACAATTCAAGAATAATTTTGAAAAGCACCTTTTATATAAAGCGTTCTACTCTTTCGACAAATTTGTCTCTGACAAGTTGAAATAGTTATAAGTTCATACTTAGTCTTCTCTCACATGAACTCCATCCAAAAGATACTGTATTTTACGGTTATTCGTGAGTATTTGTAAATTGTCCAGTCGTTTATATTTCCAATTTGATTTATTACTTGACGTGTGTAAACATGTAACACACATAAAATAATACTACTACTACTACTATAGAGCCCTCTTGTTGCTATGAACTTGTATTGACTGTATATCAACATAATTTGCAAGCTATAAAACATTCTCTGTAACTAGGTGCCAAGGTGCCATCACATCAACTGATAAATGCCAGTGGTAGACAGGTGTACACATACATATCTTCATTAGCCAGAATGTATCGTGAACAGCCTGCCTCTGTAAATATAATCATGATTGCAACATAAATTATGTCCCAATAAAGTAAAACGATTGCCTTATAGCAATGCTTTTACAGCAGCATATACTCCGGATAACTCAATTATAAAATATTCAGATGATATACGTTGCATGATATGTAAGAAATTAAAGTAGAGCATATTTCTTGTACATACTTGAGATGTTATAGTATTTCACAAGGCTTCCTATACACCAGCTACTGTGTAGGTGCTGTATGTTAAGTGGTTACGCATTGCTCTTATCTAAAGAAGGTTGTACCTTAAATGCACAGTTTAAACGTCTGATGAGATTCAAAACATGAAACAGTTTTTACTTGATGAACGTTGTTAACCGTGTAACAAGTACTGTGTTTCAATTTTTCGTATCCGTCCAATGCTTCTTGCTTGTCAAGCCTTAAGTCGTCGGGATTGCAGGTCACAGTCACTCATAGAAGCCCCATTTTATTTGGCTAATTTTTTCTGGCGCTACGAGGCATCTCTTGGACGAGCTGGTAGTTGGCAGGTGGACCGTCCAGAGTCAAGTCCATGAATCTGTTACGGCATTTAAGTCTATTTGATGGGCGAAAGAGTCTCGAGGCGGTGTGCTAGAGAAGTGTCATTGATCAATCGGACAGCCCTCCCCTGAACAGCATCAAATATGAACAAAGTAGTCAGGGCGGCAGCACCCCAAACATGTGAGCAGTACTTGAAGCTAGGTCTTATCAGGGGCTTGTACAGAGTGGTGGCAAAACTCGCCCTTCCATAGAAGTCGGATATGCGCTAGGGCGCTTCTTGTTAGTCAAGGTACAGTGCCATTTCCGATTGTTGCGACATCAAGGAGTGATATCTTCCAGATGGGATTGATCGTTCGAGTTGATAATTTGGGATGAAGGAGTGAACTCGTCAATTACAGCCAAGAATTATAACGAACATCTTGCAACTAGAGAGGAAGTCAGACACCCATCTGCAAAGCTTCTCTGGGTGGCCATAGGATGGAAGTTTGCATCAGTGACATGAGCAGAATATTCAAAATCCATTAAATACACTATAATCACAGACCGTAACAATTCTAGACCAGATTTTACGACAATTATAACGTATTACGTACTTAGCTCGCTCGAGCTTCGAAAATCCATAGTTACAAACCATAAATCAACAACAGAAATGTGACAGCTCTTTGTTACGCTCATACGCCTATTGTTATATCACAACTAGTATCCTACAGGAAAGGATACCGGCGACATTCCACTCGTTTTTTGCGATTTTTAAGCATACTTTCCGAACGCGTCCAGCGCTTTCTCTCGTTGGTTCATACAATAACCAATAGACTCATATATTTCAGCTTTTTACTCGACCATATACGCGGGTAAGTGTATCACTGCGAGCGTGCTGTTATGCAATTAGGCTACATCTGTTCCTGACATTAATTGAAACTGACCAGTAAATATTTGAGCAGCCAGCCAATTGCTAGAAGCGGAGAAGCAGTCCAGTTATCAAACCAGATATTTATGGTTTATGGCTGACTTCTCGTAGAATTGAAGTGCTTTTTTATATTTTTAGTGTGCTCTGATGCGTATATAGATACAGTGTTTTCAAAGCCCCCCCTAATACACTTGCTTTCTGAAGGCGTCACACGTTAGCAATGCTTTTATTTAATGCCGGAGCAGACACAACGGGGCATCACGGCTACTGGTGGCAGATATTTCACGAACTTTGATTTAATACGATATACCTATCATTTTCCTTGAGAATAAACGACTGGCAGACTATCAGATTCGTTTTTGTACATTAAATAATTCGATAACTAAATATCAAAACGGTATATATACCATTTCGGAATATGCATCAAAATATGACCAAAAAAAACCCGTCAGATTTTCAAACCTTATTAATGAAACTTTCCGTATCTTATTACATATTCAGGGTGTTTCAGTTTATTGTTGTATAACTTTAAGATTCGGCAGAACTTTTAAAATAAAGTCTATATAAACATGGGTCGAAAAATGCGTGGCTTCCGAAATACAGGGTGTTTAAATTTACTTTTTAAATATTTCGAACAATATTTGATGTATAACAGTGAAAATTGGTATACAAGGGTTTTTTGGTACGACAAAACGAACCATGGGCATAGTTTTACTGTAGCCGCTAGAGGGCGCTTCTACTGTACCTGTAGTGTATTAAAATGACCGAAAATTTTTAAGTTCAATTTTTTGCTTTTTGAATAAAAAAACTGACTCTTTGCACTTTTCTGCATAAAAAAGCTCGCCTGTGAGTTTTCGTTATAGTTAGCCGTTTTTGAGATATTTCGATTTTTAAGGTTCGATGCATTTTTAATTATTTATGGGAAAATAATATTTTTTTTTACATTTTCGATTTGGGCATTACAAGTAATTAAGATGATCGTTTAGATTGTGTTTTTAAACACAGCAATAATTCCTAACTCCAAATAAACACAAAAAACAGAATATTAATTTGTTTAATTTTCCAATATTATTTTTAACAAATTTAATTAATTATTTACAACTTAAATGCTATTGGATAGTTAGGACTAACAGACAAAATCTAAAGTAGTTGCTCGAAATGTAAACCCAATTGTTCAATACACAATTCACATCTACGAATGATCGAACGTGGTATAGCATTATTCAAATAAGGCCTTATTTCATCACATGCATTCCTGAATCTGTCTATTAGCATATCTCTTGTGGTTATGGGAGTCTGGTACACTTTTTCTTTTAGAAATCCCCACAAAGAAATCTAATAGATTTAGGTCAGGGGATCGTGGAGGCCAGGCGACTGGTCCTCCACGGCCGATCCATCTTTCTGGATAATTTTTGTCCAGCCAGTTTCTAACTATTCTCGAATAATGAGCTGGACAACCATCAAGCTGGAACCAGGCCAATCTTCTTAAATCTAACATAACATCATCCCACATATTTGCATTTTCAGCCTTTAAAAATTCCAAGAAGGTCGCAGCATTTAACCTTGCAGGCAAAAGGTAGGGTCCAAATAGTCGGTTACGGTAGATACCAATCCACACGCTCACACTAAATTCATGCTCAAAATTTCTTTCCCGAACTGCATGCGGATTTTCATGCGACCAAATATGTTGATTATGAAAATTTACCATTCCACGTCTAGTGAAGCATGACTCATCGGTCCATAAAACGTTACTTAAAAACTCCCTATCATTATCAGTTCTATCAAGAATCCACTGACAAAATGTGATTCTTCGTTCTCCGTCCCCTGGCTGTAGTCCTTGCACAGGTTGCAAATGGCAAGGACGTCTATGGTCATTTCTAAGAACACGGTGAACATGGCTTGCTGAAATTCCCAAGGCACCAGAAACTCTCCTAGCACTTGTGGTCGGATCTCTATCAAACTCACGCAGAATCATACGGATAAATCTGCGCTGACCAACATTTATGCTTTGATCCCTTTGGGGATTTCCAAAACCGTTTTCAATTATTTGGCGATGCACTCTTACAAATACTGAGCGAGTTGGATGTGGTCTGTTTGGAAATCTTCGTGCGTATTCTCTGCGTTTCCATTTACAAAGCCATACAAAAAATGAATATCCGCTAACTCTTGATTGGAGAATAAAAATGGCATTTTTATAAAACTTACAAAAAAAACAGGTACAAGAAACTGAATTTCGTGCATTCACAATTGCAAAAAAACGTTTCAGGTTTCAACAGACAACAAAACTAACTGTCAACTAATTGACGTTTAACCTTATTCTGCTTTCAATTTCAAAAATATTTGCAGGCACAGCCTACTTCTAAAAATTATCGAGATACTGACTTTTTATTATTATTTTATCATAAATAATTAAAAATGCATCGAACCTTAAAAATCGAAATATCTCAAAAACGGCTACCTATAACGAAAATTCACAAGAGAGCTTTTTTATGTTGAAAAGTGCGAAGAATCAGTTTTTTTATTCAAAAAGCAAAAAATTGCACTAAGAAAAAATGTTCGGTCATTTTAATACACTACAGGTACAGTAGAGAGCGCCCTCTAGCGGCTACAGTAAAACTATGCCCATAGTTCGCTTTGTCGTACAAAAAAACCCTTGTATACCAATTTTCACTATTATACATCAAATATTGTTCGAAATATTTAAAAAAAACTATTTTAGAAAGTAAATTTAAACCTGTATTTCGGAAGCCACACATTTTTCGACCCATGTTTATATAGACTTTATGCATTAATTTTATAAGTTCTATCGAATGTTAAAGTTATGCAACAATAAACTGAAACACCCTGTATAAATCCCACTATTGCCTGTATTCAATAAAATTGTAATGAGTAATATAATACTTGTTTATTTTCGCGAGCTACACTTGAAGAATTAATAAGACACTTAGGTACTTCTTGATGCATCGGATTCTTTCTTTCTCGGACATTATCCGAGATGGCATGTTTTTATAGGATACTAAAAATGAAGTAACTGAAAAGATCTGCTAAATAAAAATATTCAGAAATTCTGCTATAATTTATGTAGGGATGTGCATAGCTTTCAACCTTGTCGAACTCTTTAGAGTTTTTCGTAAAAATCAAATATTGGAATATCTAGCAAGACATGTGCTCTAAATTTCATTTAGATCGGACTGGTGCTTAAGATATCTAAAAAAATGTGTTGTAAAAAGAAAACTTTGGCGCCCTCTAACGGTTCAACGAAGCACTTTGGCATAGAGGTAAATCATGTCCAATCGACGTATTTTGAGTATAAAAATACGAGGTACTTCTATGTCCACGGAATATTGGGTCACCCTGTATAAGTGATTTAATGTAGAAACACGCCCAACTTTGAGAGTCTGACAGTCCGCAATTTCAAAAGTATCATAAGGAGCTTCAACTGTCACTTTTACGTCAAAAAAGTTTTATGAAAGCACTGCACTGCACGTATTTGGTTGAGTACTATTATTTCTCTTTGACACGTTCATTACCGACCACCCGGTATGATATCATAAATAATAAAAGATTTTACACTCAAATGAATGAAAATTGCTGTTTCTTTCCAGGAAAAAATCCTAACCAGAACAGTTGAAGAATGCTGTGAGGGGTTCACCAAAAAAGAAGAAATTTGCATCTCGAATTGCGATGAAAACTGTAAAAATGGCAAATGTCATAATGGGGCCTGCCTGTGTTTCCCAGGATTCAAAGGCCAATCATGTGATGTAGGTTGGTAAGAATATCACTCTAAAAATAAAATTATTATCAAAACCTTACAAAACAGAAATCTTTTTTAGGGAATCACTAAACAAGAATGACCTTGTTTATTCGCAATTCGCAGAAACAATTATATTTTCCAAACTTCTTTTTTATCGTAATTTTTTTAGCATTAATAAAATAATTATCTTCCCACAGGTTGCGACTTAGGCACATGGGGCCCAAACTGCTCAAACAATTGCGACTGTGAGTACAAAAGATGCAATCCAGTCAACGGAACATGTTCAGTAGAACTCACTGTGACGTCATCACCAAAATCAAGCACATCAAAAGACGTCAGTATTACTAAAAGCGAAAATATCTTGACGTCAAATGACGTCAGTAATAAAAATGGTGAAATCATTCAGACATCATCATCATCAACAGCTAGTACACCAAACTTCGTTAGTACCGATAAAAGTGAAATCACTTTGTCTTCATCACCAAAACGTAGCACACCAACCCCCATCAGTATTAACGAAATTACACTAACATCACTGTCATTTTCAAGTACGCCCAGTTATATCAGTACTGAAAGTGAATCGATGATAACTACGAAAGGTTTGAGTACTTCTACCAAAGGAACTAGTTTAGAAAATGATGCATTTACCAATGCTACTGATACAAACAATAACGTGGTAGTAGTAAAAACTACTAGTGCTCCTGAAACGACTCCAAAAGCTACTGAAATGCTAAGTAGCATAAGCAATACTCGAACAACCAATCTGATTACCCCGAGTACAACAGTTTCAAGAGATACTGCTCATGAATTTTTAATAACAAAAGGCATACAAAATGTGATGGAGAACACATCTCCATCTCAAACAAAACAATCTACTGTGCCACCTAGTAGGACTTCAAATGTATCAGCTCTAAGTTCTCGATTTCACTCTACTTTAGAGCCCATAACGTCTCCAAAGCCAACACAAAAATATACTGAATTGAGTCAAGGCGTTCCGCAAAAATTGGATATCACTAAAACGGGTTTAATCAAAGATGATGTGATGGCTAAAGTAACAATACCGATGCCAAAAAGAGTATCTGTTCAGACAGAACCAAGATTGACAGGTACTTCAACAGTTGTTGTTGCTTCTAGTTCCACCAAAGCTACAATCCTACCTACATCGCAACTAACAGCATATTTAAATAGGTCAGCACTCATTACGAATTCGAATGAAATAGCAATTCATTCTACAACTGCTTTGGTCAATAATGTTACCAAAATTGAGACATCAGAATCATTCTCTAAGTCTTCTACCAAGCCATATTCAAACGAAATAACAAATCCGCTATACAAAACCAGAGGCCTTCCGAAACATTCAATAACAACACCTCTAACAGCACCTATTCCTAAAACTGGGTCTACAATTGACCTGAGCATGTCTACACGTACACCAAAACACGCTGAAGATCAGTTAGACAAACCTGCTGAGGTGAATACTACAAAAGATACTAACTTGGACACCATTTTGAAGGAGTATACTGTACCAGTCGAGGTAAAGTACGAAATTCCAGCACAGAAGAAAGAAATAGCTTCAACTCATGAAAACTACGCTGAAGAAAAGAATTATTTGACCCTTGAAGATCGAGGTTATATTAATAAACACGTGTCATCGGATACTGAGTATTTTGTAAACACTTTCACGGCAGCTGCTGTCGTTGTCTTGGTTGTTGCTGTTTTGTTGATGATGTTCTTGGGCTGGAACAATTGGAGAGGCAAAAAGGCGATGGAAGGTAGAGATAGCAGTAGGAAAGGCGCAGACGCACATTCTACGAGTATTTTTCATACACCACTGCCAGGTAAAGTTAAAGTTAAATCATTAATTAATGTACTCTCCAAAATTATACCCAAATTAGTCATTCACATGCTATGTCCATCGTCACAGATATGTTTTCAAGCAGGAGAGCAGCAACTTTCCTCTTAGGTTCGTTAAGGAAATATCATTACCTGCCATAAAGACCGACAAGTTGCTATACAGACACCTAAACGGATAAACAGATATGATTGCAACTGGATTGGGAATCTTCTGGTGGACTATTGTTTTATTTCTTAGATTATTTGTACTTTGATTGGATCTCAAATGTAGGGGATGAATTTATGGTTTTAAAAATGTCGTAACTTCACCACGTGGAAGCGTGTTATTTTCAGCAGTAATCAAAATGGTTCTTCATCAATAGATTTTTTTAACTCTATTCTGTATTTATCGTCAGTTTGAGCAAAATGCTTGCCGTCGACCTGGACTATAGTTTGTTTCATTTTACTCGTTATTCCTCTCAGACTGGACTATATTTCATGAATTCGATGCTCCTGACATCTGCCGTGAACGAAGTTAACGATGTTGTTTGAAAGCATGGATTTCTACATATATCGGAGAGCGACGACTTTCATGTTGTGTTTGTTGCCAATAGGTGGCGCACATACTAAAAACGTACAAAGTCAATAAAATCCTATTTTATTAATATGTATTTAAAATTGAAATCAATTCAGTCATATGAGTTATTATTATGTGCATATTTCTTTTTTAATGTCTAATAAACTACTTTGTAGAACGTAAAATAATGTTTTACTCTTAAGTAAAATGAAAAGAATAACCAATGACAAGGACTCCGTGGCGCAACGGTAGCGCGTCTGACTCCAGATCAGAAGGTTGCGTGTTCAAATCACGTCGGGGTCAATTAGTTTTTGTTTTTTTATACTTGCATTTAACTGTTTTTATAATAGAGTATAAATACAGGGTTATCCAAATTAAGTGTCCACCATTAGTAACTTTGTTATTAGTGAAAATACAAAGTTTTTTGAATTAGCAAACTAGTAGCATTTTTAACGCTGGTAAAAATGAGAAATAAAAAAAACAATTGAGAGTCGTTATTTTGATTTTTTTCAGTAAAATAACATTTTTTTAAATGGAAACCCCTGTATATTATATTTTTTTCTGTTAAAGCATCAAATTTTAAACAAAAAAGTTCATAATGACTTTTCCGCTAAAGTCAAAAATAAAGTCAAAATAACGATAAATATTTTTAATTATTTGCAGTATTATAATATTAAGACGGCTATGAAAACAACATGGCGTTCGCGATTTGACAGCATTAAGATAAGCGACAAATTGTTAAACTGGACATACTCGCAACTAGAAGGCTTTGGAAAACAATGATAAAATCAAATAATGTCAAACATTAGTGTAAATACTTGTTTATAAGCTTTATTGTGTCATTAATTTAAAGAAAAATGTTCTCCCATGAAGAAAAGTGTGATATGTTAGAATGCTATTTAGTGTGCAGAAAATCCTCCTTGAGAGCAAGAGAATACTACAGTGAATTATATCCCGCTCGCATTCAACCGTATGAACGATATTTTCTGAGACTTTATCGAAAATTTAGGGGCAACGAAAATGTTTTTGCTAAAACAAGGGCAAAAAAAGAGTTCATAATAAGCGATTCCACGGAAATTGCAGTTATTGGATATTTTGAAGCTTATCGTGAGAATTCAATAGCAGATATTCTCAAGGACTCTAATTTCAGTTATGGTACTGTTCAAAGGATTTTAAAAAAATACAAATTTATTCCGTATAAGTACCGACCAGTTCAAACGCTTTTGGCAGGGGATCCAGAGAGAAGACTTGTTTTTTGCCATTGGTATCTTAGCTTCTGTCGCCAAAACGTAAATAACTTTCGTTACCTTTTATGGACAGATGAATCAAATTTTTCAAATTCTGGAATGTTTAATAGAAAAAATCACCATTATTGGTCAAGAGAAAATCTTTTGTTAGTACATCCAAGAGGCCCACAAGTCCGTTTCAGTTTCAACGTTTGGTGCGGTATAATTGGTTCAAAAATTGTTGGCCCGTTCTTTTATGAGGGAACCCTAACTGGTGAAAGATATGTGGAATTTATGTCAGAAATTCTGACTAATTTCTTAGACGAATTGGATCTTATAAGTAGACATCATCTGCATTTTCAGCAAGATGGCGCACCTGCCCACAACTCCAGAGGTACTTATCATTTTCTAAGTACTACTTTTAATGATCAGTGGATAGGAACAAATGGCCCAATACAGTGGCCTCCCAGATCACCAGATCTAAACCCACTTGATTACTTCTTGTGGGGTTACTTAAAGAACCGAATTTACAAGCGAAGGTACGATAACCTTGACGCGTTAAAGACTGCAGTTAGGGAAAAGATAACCCAGATAGATGGTAGGACCATACTTAAGACAGTTCGAGCAGTTGAAAAACGTGCCCAAAAATGTATTGAAGAACAAGGTGGTGTTTTCGAGCATCTTCTTTAAAAAAAATTGTTATTGTATTTTGTAAGATTATAAGTTGATGTTGAAAATAAAGATTGTCGATACAATTTAATTGTTTCAGATTGGAGGCCATAACTTCAACAATTTGTAACCTAGGACAAAAGTTATTGTAAGCTTTTTTGTTTAAAATTTAATGCTTTAACAGAAAAAAATATAATATACAGGGGTTTCCATTTAAAAAAATGTTATTTTACTGAAACAAATCAAAATAACGACTCTCAATTGTTTTTTTTATTTCTCATTTTTACCAGCGTTAAAAATGCTACTAGTTTGCTAATTCAAACAACTTTGTATTTTCACTAATAACAAAGTTACTAATGGTGGACACTTAATTTGGATAACCCTGTATAGCTTAATTTCTGTATAGTGCATGTATATAGGTCTAAAATAAAATTCCAATACCTGACTTGGCGGGTCATACCTCATATCAGGTTCATTTTTTTCTTTAGAGGCATGCCACTATGTGAAATTTGAGGGTCCTAGATAAAACGGTTCGTTCTGGAGACGCGTTCAAAGTTTGAAGGTTCCACAGAAATGTGAACCTTGTGTTTTTTGACAAGTTTTCCATTTTCTGGCTACTTCTGTCTTTACCTAAGCACTGCAGTATAAGTCTATATATATATATATATATAAAGTCTATCGTTCTTACCAATGAATTTTGTATTTACGAAGCTCTATTACTGTGTTACATTTTTAGATCCACCAATAATCGAAAATCCAACCTATCTTCTAACAACGATTGATTGTAAAAGGTGCAACACCGAAACACTACTACTGAAAGCTCATCAATCATATCCGATCCATAGGATGTCTCAAATGGGAGGTAAGTTTTTAAAACTCCAACAGGTTTCAGAATATGGGCGGCCACAGGACGGAAGGCAGGAGGGGTTGTGGCCTCCCCTCCCGGCTGTGCCTTGAAATTTGCTGAAATATATACAATTTTAAGGATTTTTAGGATTCGACCCGCGTCCCTGAGAAAATTTGATACCCCCGCTTTTCTTGATGTTTTGAGGCAAGGGCACTTTTACAAAGACGTACCTCTTGCCGATCATCGCGCCCCTCCCTGACATAAATTCTTGCGGGCGCCCGAACTTCATTCTGTCTGAAAAGTTTAGAATCGGGTTTTATCATTTCTCACTGCAAACTATCCATTTTCGTCTCCCGCTGTAACAAACGAACAAATTTCGGTATAGTTGGCTAAAACGATCCTAATGAAATGCTAAAAAATTCTATTTGGAACACAAAAATTGGACTTTTAGAGCTTCCTATGGATGTCAAGAAAGCAGACAACTGATTTATACCTTTGAAATTTTTCAGTAGGTACGAATGTATTATAAACTTTCATGGGCTTTTTTTATTTTTCTACCAGGTTCTTCTTTAAAAGCAAGAGATGTGCATTTTGGTGTGTTTACCGTGATTCATCCATTTGCAAATACGTATTTAACTTACTGTTTTTATATGAGGGCATGGTCATAACACTTCCTACTTCAAATCCATAATAAAGCTCAATGAGACACAAATGCATATCATATAATAAATATAAAAATACATTTTTTAAAACAAGCTTTTGTTTAGCTGATAACAGAGTAAATTAAAAAATGTTTTTTCGGATTGGAAATGTTTGAACGAGAATGAATATCAAATTTTGGAATCAATGAGTGTTACACACCTGTACCACCTCTACTGTCAAAACTAAATATATATATATATAGATATATAAATGTAGGGTTATTATTTGTTTGATACAGATGAATAGCTGTTTATTAATCTAATACAAGAAATAAAAGTAGTGCAACAACACCGTCTGCGTTTTAGTGCGCGTCTTATGAAACCGTCATGATGTCCTCCCTGCTCCGCGGCTAAGGCGCCAAAACCATGAGGTGCTTGCGCGGTTGGCGTCTGGATTGTTCTAGAAGGGTTCTTCAGTGGCGTAAGCAGCACAGGGGCGTCGTCAATTAAGGGTTACGCACCGACGCTAAAATAAAATAAAAATGGTAAGATAACCTTATCCTACATTCGGCCATTCCTGAGTAGCAATCCACCTCGGATTCGCTATCTTCAGGTTCAATCCACCTCTTCATGTACTCAGGACAGGTTAACGTCCTCACAATTTTAACTACGTCGTATCGATCTGGATACTTGTCCTGTGTGATCTCGTACGGTCCAAGATACTTCCTATGTAACTTAAGACCTCCTCCAAATTGGGAACGCTTTATAGCAAATAAGTCTCCTTTCTGGCATTCTTGTGCTTTCTTTCTTCTTAAATTATACCTTTTCCTGTTCTCTTCCTGAACCTTGAGTATGTTTTTCTTTGCCTCTGCTCTCAATTCTTGTCGCTCTTAGCAAAACTGTTCAGTCATTTCAGTTTCAATTGCTTCCAAAATTCTTGTATCTTCTGTAGTCCTCATCTTGGTTCCTATCAGTATTTCAAACGGAGTAGTACCGATACTTCTGTGGTATGTCGAATTCAATACCATCTGCAATTTGTCAACTTGTTGTTACCATTTCATCGGGACATCAATAATCAATTTCGTCAAAACAGGGATGATGCTTTTATTTATCCGTTCGACTTGTCCATTTCCACGGGGTATTCCTGTATGAATTTTGACGTGCTCGATATTCTCTTCTCGATAATAGAATTCAAATTCTTTGGAAATAAAAGCCGTTCCTCTATCAGAGTTTACCCTTAAAGGGTTTTCCAAGACTTTCCGTTGTCTCTTCAGGCAATCTATGGTCTATTTTGACGTCGTGGATCTTGACGGGTATATCCAGACAAACTTTGAAAAATCATCGATTAAGATCATCAGATGTTGGTACCTTTTCTTGGTGGATGGTAGCGGTCCTAGGTGATCGATATGGTCCATGTTGCTTGTCAATGGGATGCAAAAAGCCTTCCTGCTTACCTCCTTTTTTGCTTCCCAGTATGCATTGTATGCAGTTTCTGAGACAAGCTTCTATCTTCTCTTTCAACTTCGGTATGAAGTATTCGTTCTTCAACAGCTCATCTGTCTTCTTCACGGAAAAATGTCCTTTCTCGTGAGCTCTCTTGATTAGCTCTGTTTGCATCGCTTTCGGTACAACTAGGAGTTATTTGCCTTTGTCATACTTGTACATAATGCCATGTTTCAGTAACTAATCTTCATACTCTTCCTTGGTTAGGATTGTATTTATTGTTTTCAAATTTTCAACTTTTTCTTGACCTAGTCTCATCGTATTGACTATTCCTTCGTCTTCGGTGATCGTCATTACCACTGGATATCAGCTAAGGACGTCTACGTGTGGCATCTCCTTTTCTATGATCTATTTTGTAGTCGTACTTTTCTAACAACAAATCCCACTTCTTGACCTCCTGAATAATAGCTAAAACTTCAAGTTCATAACTGCTATACTTTTCTTCAGCTGGTGTTGTTTTTTTGCTCGTGTAGTATAGAGTATACATATTTCACAATCTTGTTGGTAAATATGTAGCACTGGTTCCGTCGTTAACAACTTCTTTAATAGCTCAAAAACATGTCATTGTTCTTCCTCAAATGTAAAAGGTTGATTCTTCTTCAGAAGATCACTTAATGGTCTAGCGGTAGCTGCGTAACCGCATATGAATTTTCTGAAGTATCCCGTCAATCCGAAAAATTACTGGATCTGTCTATGCGTCTTAGGCTCTGGAAACTTCCTGATAGCTCGAGTATTTTCTTCGGATGGTTAAACTTTCCCTTCTTCTACGATGAAGCCAAAAAATTCTACCCTTTTCTTGAACAGTTGGCACTTTTCCTTTTTGACTTCTTGGCCGTAGTCTCTTGCAACTTTTAATACCGACTTTAATTTTTTAATGCCTTTTCTCTCGTCGATGCTAGGAAAAATGATATCAAGCATGTAATAAACACAAATGTTTTTGTTCACTAGTTGCCGAAAAATGTGACAAACGAATCTTTCAAAGACTGCCGGACTGTTGCACAATCCGAAAATTTATATTGTTCATTATGGGTGACGAAATTGTTATACCTCCTACTGGCTTCTTCTACAGCTACATGAAAGAATCCGTTCTTCAAATCGATCGTACTGAACACTTTAGCTCCTTGCAAGTCATCTAAGACGACTTCAATCAAGGGAAACGGTAATCTGTCTTTAATGACTTTCCTGTTCAATTTCCGATAGTCGCAGCAAACTCGTGTTCTTCCATCTTTTTTCTTAACTAACACCAAAGGACTTGAAAAATCTGATGAGCTCGGCCTTATTATTTTTTCTTTAAACCATTGATCTACCTGCCTTTCTACTTCTTCCTTCTCTGAGGTGACCATTCTTCTTGGTGTTTCATAACTGGCTCTTCGTCTTTCAGAACAATCTTCATTTCTATGTCTGTGGTTTTCGTCTTCTCTTGTTGGTAGTTCTGTAAGAGTTCTTCAGCTTCCTTTTTGATTGCTGAATCTCTGATATGCGTCGTGTATACCTCAAAGTCAGTTGAGTAGTTGTTGAGCGTCATCTTCATCAAAAACGTTGTCTTCGTCTTCTTTTAAACAACTATTCCGTCGCCGCTAATGCTCAAATAGGTTATTTCCAATGATGACCTTGAAACTTGACGCTTCAGTCGGAATGACGTGGAATGTCATCGCGAATTCTTCTCCGTGGTATAGAATGATCCCAAAGTTTCAACTCTATTGTTAGCATATCCTTTAATTATAATCGTCTCCTTCACTAGAGGAATGTTTTGGAAGAAATCTTCATACATCTCATGGTATTGATGTCACTTCCGGTGTCCAACAATGCCTTCATTCCGATTCCTTTAACTTCTACATTCAGAAAATTCTTCCCAGAGGCACGTTCTATTGTCCTATTGACCTTCGCCGTAGTGCCGGAAGGTCTCTCTTCATTGCCAGATTCCTTCATCGTACATCTTGTTGCTAGATGTCCAAAGTTTCCACATCTGAAGCACTTTACTCCCTTATCTTTGCTAGGACATGCTGCTGATTTGTGTCCTTGGAACCACAATTGCAACAAACAAGCGCTTTTCGTCTCTCGGGATTTGTCTCAGAATTTGCTTGAGTTCTGGTTCTCGCTTGCTCTGTCTTATTTTCCTCGTGTTTGCTGTGTGTGTGCGACACTATTATATTAGCTTCCTTTTGAGAGCTGTCCATCTTTGTATACCTGTCTCGAATTAGATATACACCTTGGCAAGACCTCGCAATGACTTCTTTGCAAACACTAATTTTAAGTCGTTCCAGGCGATTAATTTAGACATTTCCTCAAAATCGGATATCCATTTCCTCACCGGATATTCTGATTTTCCATCAAATGGCCTGATACTGTCTTCGACGTCCTTGAATGTCATTGAGAAGCTAGGATGGATATTTCGGCTTATACCTGCAATACTCCGCACGTCATCGTAACTATCGTCGTCTTCTGAGCTACATCGTCTTCTATCCTCCTGGCTTCTGATGTTTTCTGCTTCATGTCGTCTTTGATGCTGTGGAGCATAACGTCTTTCGTCACGTATCGTCTTCCGTCTGTACTGACATACTGTCTTTCATGTTCTGAACCTTCGTCTTGGTCTTATCTTTCTTCATCTTCTCCATAATCATTTGTTTCTTCTTCTTCGTCTAATGCGCCATGATTTTCTTCAAATTTTATCAAAAACGTGCAAATACGGTCCGCGATCTCATTTTCGGATCCGAAATAATCTAGGTCAAGTCAAGGTCAACTTGATTTAATTTCGATAGATATTTTTTGAAAAATAAAAACCTGTAAAAGTCCTTAAACCGGCTCTGACCCGTCTCGGTAACCTTTCATTGTCGTAAGCCACCAAAAGCAATGCTTTCGCTGCTTTCAACTTACACTGCTATATATTACATGCAATTTTGTCAATATCACCCAAAGTCATTCTCTTGGATGCCATTGTTTTATCAAATTTTGATATTAATCACAAATAACTAAGCAAATAGATCTAAAAAAAAACAATAAATAGCAAATCGAAAATAGTTAAAATAGCAACAGTAAGTCTGCAGCAAAGTCAAAGAGTATTCAAGTCAACTTGCTTGTAAAGGCAATCAGATCGTGAGGAATGCTGAATAATACTAAATTTTGAAAAGAGAACGTAACTCAGACGATATACGCTTTATAGTAATGAAAATTATTCACAATACTTCGGTATATCAAAATTACAAAATTCAAAACATTAAGTCATGTAAATACAAAATATTTTGTCTTCTCAGATTCCTGATGCCTCCAGCGTCAACCACTAAAAAGAAACGATCCTACCTTGGGTTGAGTGCGTTGATCTTTTACCTCTCTTACAGTTCTACCTATTGTATTTGCCTCTGATAGTCAACAGCACTCAATTTCTTTGCCGGCCTTCCCTCGTAGCTACTGTTGTTTGTGCTTGCTTCGCGGCGTGTACAACTGCGGCGTCGTTGCAGCAAACTCGGCGTCAGCGGCGCGCTTGATGACTCACACGCTTCGTCTGCTTCCGGTTTTCTTCGTCCAGGGTTTTACCTCTTCTTTTACCCTCTCCAGACTCACGCGCGAATCACGGCGTGAAATCGCGGCTCGGATCGCGGTGCGAATCCCGAAATTTCTTCCTACAGTTCCACACTCGCAGATGTTCGCGCCTGCTTCACAGTATAGTTCGCGGTCTTGACGAGTATGGATGGTGAAATTGCTACTGCTGCTGCAGTGCTACTTTGCGCTTTGGCATTTTATAATTACGCATATATAAGTAAAACTAGAGCAATTGAAAATAAGTGGAAAAAACACAACCACTCCCGACACTCGCTATGAGGCAACTGAACCACCAGCGAATGTGGAGCCTATTCATGTTCGCGCCTTGCGAACCCTTTGTCGCGGGACAAAAAACCGACAACAAACGGGAACAACGCGCGAACGCGACGTGAAGCCGCGAAGAATACGCGAATGGGATCCACACTCATGGATCGCGGGTAGTTCGCGGCTTCGCGCGCGAATCGCGCGTGAGTCTGGAGAGGGCAATCAGGTCGTTTTCGGCACAGCTTTATCCACGTCATTTCGTCTTACTCTTTATCTGTATCCTTATACGTTTCGTTATCGTATCGCATCCCGGACGAGCCCCCAAAATGTAGGGCTATTATTTGTTTGTCTAGGGGTTTGAAATCACGAGTCCGTGGATGCAAATGAATAGCCGTCTATTAATCAAGTACAAGAAATAAAAGTAGTACATACAACACCGTCTGCGTTGTAGTGTGCGTCTTATGAAACCGTCTTTATATCGTTCCTGCTCCGCGGCTGAGCTCAGACTACCCCACTCCCCGTTGCCAGGCGGCAAAACCGACAGGCGCTTGCAAAATAAAATAAAAATGGTAAAATAACCTTATCCTACATATATATATATATATATATATATATTTGTATGTATATACAAAAAAAGGATCAAGCTGCGGAAGGTATATAACAGATAGAAAAATATTGAGCAACATCCGCAAAAAGAAGGAAAGTGGATTCGATCAGAAAGTAGGATAGGTAACCCGAGCAATACGTATTTCTGCTTGCTGGCTTCATCAGGCCTGAAATGACCGCACGAACAAAACTACAAAAGTAGACACAGGTACTCATATATGCGGATACGGGTGTAACCTGAGAAAATGAAGATGGAGAGGAACAATTCAACACACGAAGTCACCAACACGAGCCAACCTACACTTTTGTAGTAGGTATATTGGACAGAAGACCTCGAATTTTCTAAGGCGACATCTAACCACAACCCCGCGGCCTGTTATAGCCTTTTTTGTAGATCCTTGGACTTAAAATACCACGGCAAGTGGCTATAACCACCATTATTCTACAAAAGTGAAGGTTGGGTCTTGCTGGTGATTTCGTTTGTTGTTTTATTCCTCTCCATCTTCGTTTCCTCAGGTTAAGTCCGTATCTGGATGTATGAGCATGTGTATCTACTTTTGTGGTTACATATGTGCATTCTCATACTCGAATCCACTGTCCTTTTTGCGAATGTTGCTCATTATTTTTCTATTTGTTATACATATATATAAAAATAAAATTTTTAATTTTTCTTATCATCAGCTAAATACAAGCTTGTGTTTGAAAATGTGTTTGTTTACTTTATTTATTTCTTAATTTTTAGTATTTATGATCTCAAAATTGGCCATTTCATATATTTTATTAATTGGACTCCATAAAATTTCTTGCGTTACTGTTTGCAAAATTTCGATAGATACAGATTATATCACGATATTTTGCAGCAGACACCATAAGCAATTTAGAATGACGTTACTTGCTTATTGTGTTTCTCTCATTAGGTAATTTTTCTTGATACCCTTATCACAGTGGTGACCATAGAAATTATATAAATTGCAATTCATTAGCGACCGCCATATTGGATTTAGAATGATTCCACCTGATTTATTACGTTTCCCTGATCAAGCCTTTTCATTTGATTTGCATAGATGTGGAAATTATAAGTCGCCATTATGTGGTGGCGGCCATATTGGAGTTAGGTTGACGTTGCCGTGCTTGTTATGTTTTTCACATCAAGCCCTTTAATTTGATACTTATATCATGAGGATGCTTGGCGATGACTATTGTAATTATAAACGCCGTCTTGGGGTGGACGTCATATTGGATTTAGAATGACCTCACTGTCCTGATTGCGTTCCTCTCGTCAATATATCATAGGAGTGACTATAGAAAACGCAAGTCGCCATTTTGCGGCAGGTACCATATTGGATTTGGAATGATGGCACTTTGCTTATTGTGTTCCTCTGAGCAAGCCCCTTTATTTTATACCCATATCGTAAGAGTGACTATGAAAAACCGTAAGACGCCATTTTGCGGATCCGCCATATTAGATTCAGAATAACGTCACCTTGCTTATTACGTTTGTTTCATCAATTATTCTTATTTGATACCTATATCATAGGAGTTACTATTTAAACGATCTTGTAGAATCCGCTATAGTGGATTCAAAATGGCGGCAGTTAATTCATTTTGCATCCTCACGCAAACCAAACGTCTGTACAAAATTTCAGCAGAACTAGTTCAAGGTTCAGTCTCAAGATTTGACCAACACATACTAACAAACAGTCATGCCAATTTAAATAAAGGCTTGTAAAAATGAAAGTGTTGCGACAGTGCGGTCACAACAAAAGCAACAATGTTATAATAAATAAATACACAATTACTGTGCGATTCAACTTTTTCGTGTGGTTCCTTGATCTACATTATGCCCTAGATATGTCGTCACTATTTACTGAGTCACCTTGTATTTCTTGTTACAGAAGTGCGAGAATACATGTACGATCATCCACCTTCAACTGGAAGCTACCGCGCAGCTTCAACAGTTGATGCCGGTGACGTCAGCTGCTCCTACATTGCTACTGAGATTACTGAGCCAGTCTATGATGAGATTCCGCTCAGAAATGGCACCGGTAATGTCAACGGTGCAAACTCAGAGGCCAATATGTGTTTATATGTCAATACTGTTGGTAGGACGAAATTTTAATATATGATGTCGTATTTGTAATGTGTTTGTGTAATAATGTCAATAAAACATTTTTTGTTAAAACTGGTTGTTTAGTTTGCCTAATTCATTCTCATAGTCTCATTTATTATAGACGCATAGTCATATTTATTCATTTATTTGTATTTATTTATAAACTACTCAAAAGCATCAGCCATTTACAGGTTAGGACACAGGATAAAGTCCGGTCTTCAAAAATACATAATTATTTCATAATAAAAGGGTACTATAAAAGTTTTGCAATACAGCTTTATTTATTGACTTCCTTCAAAGTAATTTGCACCACATTCAATACACGTCTCCATCCGCCAAAACCAGTCCTTAAACCAGCTCTGGTGCGGCACACGCGTTGTCCCAAGCCCTCAGAAGGTCCTCATCACTAGAAAACCTTTTTTGCTTTTAGCTTTATTTTCACATGCGGAAACAGTGCAAAGTCGCAGGGAGCAAGATCTGGTCTGTAAGGAGGGTGCTCAATATCATGGTGGAGGTACCAAGTGTCCAATCTTGACTTTGGCCACAGGTTTTTCATAGACACTATGACTTCAGGCAGGCACTGATTCATGTACCACTTAGCTGTGACGGTCTTTTGTGTGTCCAAAACGACACGCTCCACAGTCCTCGATTTGAAAAATACAGCTATCATTTTTTTTTTACAGATCGGAATTTTCTGGCAGCTACGCGCGTGTCCTCATCATCAAAGACCCAAACTTTGTTTTGAGCCTTGGTAGACACATCATAATAATAGAGCCAAGTCTCGTCACCTGTCACCATGCTGTCCACATACCGAGATTGCCCGTTATCAAACATTTTCAGCATCATTCGGCACCAAGGCGAACGACGAGTCTTCTGTTCTTTCGTCAGACTATGCGGTACACAGAAAGAACACAGTTTCCTTACGTGCAGGATTGAATGAATTCCTGCATGATGGTGTAAGGTTTCCTCTATCTGTTGGTATGACACTCTCTGGTCTTCATCAAGTATTCTCCTCACAGCAGTAATGTCTCTAATGTCCTCTGTTACTGACGTTCGCAACCTTCCTTCTCTCTCAGCGTCCTCCAGTGAAATTGCCCCTTTAGAATTCTCTTTACCACCCGAATTAAGTCGTACGATGAGGACAATCATTCTTCAATGGAAGCGCCATTTCTTCTAAGCACTGGTCTATGCATAAACCACGCCTAAAGTTATACCGTAAAACTGCCCTTATCTCACTACGTGACTGCGATGCCATAGTACACTGTCAATACAAATTAACAACTAAATCAACAGATGTGCTGCTGGCGACTACTATGCGCTCATGGACATCTCTCAACATAAAGTAGCATGCAGCATCCTGCGTCCGTTTGTTAAGTCATATTGCAAAACCTTTATAGTACCCTACGAGTAAGTAGTTCAGATACAAAGACGCTATTTACAAATATAAACATCATAGTGCAGATAAGAAAGAAAAAAGCAGACAAACCTCAAATATATACAGGGTGTCCGCAAAGTTGGGGTTTTCCTTTACACGACGTGTAGATCTTGAAAACATAAGCAATTTTTCTTAGTACCATATACACCAATGTCTTAAGGGAACCGAGATAAAGGGCTCTGCAACATCAAAAATATCTGAATACCGTCCTGTAGCCGCCACCCGCCGCGATGTCCCAGACTGGTACCGGCTACTAGCTGAACCCGACGACAGAACTGGGTCGGGGGTCGGGGTCAGTGTGTCAGGTCAGTATGCAACCTTCAACCGACGGTAAAGGGTCACGCGTATAGAGGTAACGAACCCGTATAATCGATTGCGTTTCAAAAAAATAATAATAATGGAACACTCATACACCAATAATGAACTCGTTGATATGTTGTTAATTTATGGCGAATGTCTTCAAAATGATACAGAATCGTCGCGAGTGTATGCAGATCGTTTCCCTAGACGACATCATCCAAGGCCCCGCAGATTTGTGTACCTGGTCCAGAGAGTCAGGGATACGGGCCATTTGGAGGAATTTCGAGGTGGGCACAGTGGGAGGCCTAGACAACCACGAATGGTGCAAGTTGAGGAAGAACTACTGAATCGCGTAGACGAGAATCCCTCAACAAGCACTAGAGACATGGCTAGAGAAGTGCAAGTATCAAAAACTAAAGTGTGGCAAACGTCCAACGTGTACAAGCCCTTCAACCTGACGATTTTCCAGCAAGAGTGCGGTTTTGTGAGTGGTTGTTGCATCAACATGACAATAATCCGGACTTTTTGAAGTGCATATTGGTGACAGACGATCTACGTTCACGCGTAATGGGGTGAATAACTTTCGATTTCAGGCAGAGACGTACTTAGCCCTTCTCGTCAACTGGAGAGTGAGTACTTTTTCCTTTATTTTTTTTTTTACTTGGTCGCCCTCGTTTCACTACACATTACCTTTGTTATTTCCAGGGTAGTTGTTTCTGAAAAGGAAAACCCCAACTTTGCGGACACCCTGTATATATATATATACATATATATACATATATATATATATCCAATTGTACTGCAACGTCATTATCCCAGCCACAAGACTAAAGTAGTGGAGAATGTTTGTTCTAGGAGTTGGCAAATAAAAATAATCAAATTGTCTAGAATTTAAATGGGCAGGAAAATTAAATTAATGCAATATATTGCAACAATCAATACGATTGTGCAATATATCACGCACGAAATTAACGGAGCACTCATCTCGCCATTCATTGAGATTTTCTAGATCAAAGGCTTCTTCAAAATTTGTCTGAAGGTAGCTGTCATTTTTCTTGAAATGTATGTACTTCCTAAGTTT
The DNA here is from genome assembly GCA_963669975.1 of Acanthoscelides obtectus. NCBI lineage: Eukaryota > Metazoa > Arthropoda > Insecta > Coleoptera > Chrysomelidae > Acanthoscelides > Acanthoscelides obtectus. Next base: position 89,013,200 of record CAVLJG010000003.1, on the reverse strand, counting down.
ATCTATCAAAAAGTAATAGAAAGGGTGCCAAATAATTGATACATATTCAAGATTTGAACAAACAAGTTAGCAACATAAAAACTTAATTGTATCAATGTCTTGTAATTGCTGATGACAGCTTATAATAAAGGCCAGTCTATTGTAACTCTCACAATAATTGTCTCCATATTACAAATCATCATTGCAAATAAGGTTAAATTAAAAAATAAAAATACTGAGTGCTGTAGAAATTGATAGTACTCTTGCGCAAACAGATAAAAACAGAGGACAATCGAGAGCATATTCGTTATAAAGGAACAGGAGCAGAATCCCAAGCGACGTACGCTTCTGCTTATTGGCTTCATCAGACCGAACCCAGCATCGAACTCACTGCAGTGAAAACATATACCGATAACATCTGGATACAAGTCTAACCTGAAGGAAAACAAGAATGAAAATGAAAATGCAACTAGAAGCCACCAACAAGAGCCAGCAGGTACACTTGTGGCTTCGGTCAGAAGACCTTGTATTTACGAGGCATCAAACAACGTCGCTACGGAGGCCAGCTATAGCTAATACTTGCATGATCAAACGAACTTACCTGTAAGTGATGTTCGATCCTAATTATGTGACGTCCCCGTCGAAGTAAATATTTAGAATACATATCGTAGTACCCTCGTAGTAGTAACCAACCGCCACGATTTCAAAGCGCACACGCAGAGAAGGAAAGCGGCACCACGCCTGTTCCCCCTACCCTTCTCCCCTTTGGCCGCCAATAACCTTCATTTACTTCAAAGCCAAGTTGTTGCAACAATTGGGTGACACATAGGGAGCGAGGGAGCTATTTACTTCGACGAGGACTTCACATAATTAAGATCGAACATCACTTACAGGTAAGTTCGTTTGATCATGTAATTATGTTCCGCCCGCGTCGAAGTAAATATTAAGAATACATGTCGTAGATGTTCAATGCTAGTTGCAACAACATACTACTAACGCTCTGCAATAGTAAACGATAGGTTGTACACAAATTGTACCCAATGTATGTGTCAACTAAATGTACGTTTCCATTGTAACAATTCAAGTTAAGGCTTTTAGCAACAGGTAATATGACGTAGGTACTTGGTTCAAAAATTACCATCCATTTCATGGTAATTAGCAAATAACTTAATAACACAGTTATGTTTAAGGTGTGGAGACTTGGTTCACCTCAAATGCCGCTTGAGCAAAGCTATTGTTTGGCATAAGAGGTATCTCAGAAAGCGCACTCCGGCCCACCGTGAGCCTGACACTACTATAATTTAGCAGGCGGAGAGGTAGACGCATTTCATGTACTTACTGTGTGTTGTCAATTGTGGCACTCTTTGCTAAAACCGGCTTCATCCATCTGGGAGCCGAGGAAACATAATAAAGTTACTGTACAGTGACAAGTAAATACTTTGACCAAATATTTGGGCGTAAAATACGGTAAAACTTAAGTGGTTGCCAGATGAGTGACCCCGAGACTTTCAAAAACTGAGAAATCCCAATATCAGTATTATTCAACCCAATCCGGATGTTCTCTGTTTCAATTAGTTTGCACACTCTGACCTGAGGCTAGAGCTAGCTGTGTTGCTGATTTCCTCATCCAAATATCTACAGAGCTTACCATCAACCCCTTTGGTTGATACCACAGTATCTATATTTCAGTTGAGATGGCCTCAGCCTGTAAATGCCCTTCAAAAACCATCTTATGTCTGCATCGTTAGTAACATTTTGGGTAAAAGATAGCTTAAACAATTATATCTTGTTCTCTTATCACCTGAAAGGTAAGAAATTTCAAAGTAGGAAACCAGACATGTATTTCTTCCCGGCAAAGGTCCTACCGTAATCTAAGCCCACAATACATGATGGATTATCGATGCTGATTGGAATAGCAGCTTTCCAGTGACGATAGCCAGGGTAAGATTCAGAATTAGTGGGAGCGGCGTCCTGGGTTCTTCCATCAGGTCCTTGCGTTACTTCTAGAAGTGAAATTTCAGAAACACCGAATACTTGAACCAAAATCAGGGCGGTGACAGGTGCAGCTCTCACTCCGTTTTCAAGTGTCCCAGTGACGCAAAAGCACATCTGTACCAGTATTACTCCTAGATTTCATATTTGACGCGAATGAAGTAACATTTCTCTCTTCACACAATTGTCATAGTTTTTCCGCAACCTGGTCCAGACGGAGAAACTAGAAGCTCTCCATTCTATTGATGTAGGATGGGGTATAATATGCGACAGCCCATCAATTCGGTAGCAAAGCATTCACCAAAGAAGAAAACTACCAGTGGTTCTTGATGACTAGCATGCGGAATCTTCTCCCCGGGTGACTAAAGACTAGAGACTTCTCTGTGGCCAACGAATGTCCCAGTCCGAGAAATTATTCAACTAAAGATTGGATAACTCGATACCTCTGACCGCATCTGCCAGTTTCTTTGAGCCCCAACCGAGATAGACCCTAAGTTATATTATGTTAGTGGCATAAAAGCATTAAAATTTCCTTGTGTGTAGTCGGCTGTAACGAAATGAAAGACAAGGTGACACCAAGATCCCGGTGTTCACCACAAGTAAAGTTACTTTCTTTCTGTCACAATTTAATACTGAGCCTGAAAGTGCTCAATTTTTTCTTAATGTATTCCAGAAATGGTTTTATTAACTTTGGGGGCATAATTTACCCTAAACGGTTCAGAATTGTATTGGAAGAGCTGTCCCTTGAATATGAATCTGAAATATATTCTATGACTCTCCCTAACGGGTACCAAAATTCCTGCATATTCCAAATCCAGATTCGTTAAGTAAGTATCTCTACGGAGAAGTCTGATCCCAGTTCAATAGCATAGACTTCAGTGTTCTATCCCTATAAACAGACAAAGTGTCTTGAGGTAAGGAATCAAACGTGTTGACCCATCAGACTTGGGGGCAAGAAAAAGTTGGATAGATGCTGATTTTTAGTTAGCTCAACTTTTTTATTGATAGCACCGCAGCTAATCAAATCATAGATAGACTAATGAGATTCAGTATTGGCCAAGTGCTAAGCAAGTCGCCATCTGGATGGCAAGTGACCACTTGAGTCTAACTCAGGACTTTAGCGCCACTCCTAAAGCTCTGCCATTGATGATGAATACGCGTTAATGTCCATGCTGATCTACACACCTCATCTGCAATAGTGGGTTGATGTTGTCAGTGCGTTGTCTGGCCTTTTGGCCTTCAGTTGCTGCTCAGTTTATCTGATTCCTATTTAGAATTGACTGACTTGATCAGACCTACACCGAAGGACAAGATATCACTGGAAGCCTCTGTCAGAGTACTACTAAGTTCTTTGCTTTAATGTGAATATCTGCCAGCATGTACTTCTCTCCCTTATTTGAACCTAGAGGATATAGTATTGCCACTTTCAGTTAGTGAACAGCTCACATGTTGCTGTACACAGACCAAGCACGCATCCCTGTGTGGGACAATTTCTATTATGGCTTTCGTTACCTCAGAGTTCACCCTAGGTGGCTAGAATAGAACAGAATTTATTCATCTATCGTCATCAACAAGATCTGAACTCGAAATGTCAGCCTTGGAACAACGCGCAAACATTAATTATGCTAAGGTCGCCGCATCATCGTGGTGATGCGTCATCTATTGAAACAGACTATGTTGCCTTTAAGACAACATACCGCAGAGCGCCCTGCTGTTCGAGTGCCACCTATGCAAAATGTAACGTTAATCGGGCATAATATTTCACTTCCGTTATTACTGAACATTAGAACTTTGGTGGTTTCCTAACCGGTGATGTTCATACTTAAAGTCCTGTACCATAGTTATCTCCAGCCATGTGGAATTTGCTATCACAAGCACAAGGTAACACCAGTCTACCATAGATGTACATAATTTCTATATGTTGTTAATGAAAAATTGTACTTCGGCGGTTTCCTAAGCTGTCTTGTGCATTATTATGCTGTTCCAAGGTTATCGCAAACCAGATGAAATTCGCCGTCACAAGCAAAATGTAACGCTAACGTCGCATAACATACCTAATCTCTACCTGGTAATAAGGAAAAATTATACCTTAACAACTTCCTAGCTTGCCATGTTTAAACTTGCAGTCCTGATCCATGGTTATTACAAACCAGATGAAATTTGCTATTACAAGCAAATGAGAAAATATTGTTGACCATACCTTGTTGCTACGTTGTCCCAAATGCTTTCAGTGCTGTTATTTGTGCAACGAAGTTCAGTATTGAGTCATTTTTCCAAACATCTTCATTCGTCCTTGGTGTGGACTATCACAAGCTAGGTCCATGTTGCTATCCCAAGCAACCGAATCCAATGTGTCAGCGTTATCCCAAACGTCTTTGTTCGTCCTGGGTATGGAGTTGGCTATCACAAGCTAAGACCAGGTTGCTATCCCAAGCAGCAGTGTCAGAACGTTATCCCAAACGTCATGTTAGGCACAATCTGCAGCACCGGTGAGGCAGCCATACTAATATTCATTTAACTTGCACCTAAAACAGGTCGGTTAGTTGAGAGTTATCTGATGGTGACGTCGTTTCAGAAAAGGAGGCCTGCACGCCACTTTCTAATTTTGGTCCGCGACGAAGGAACTTTGAGGCGACCGTCGGTCGGAATCTCGTTCCACAATGCACATCTATCGGCCAACCTCCTGTCCTGTTTTCTAACTCTAAATGTTCAGCGGATCCTCGACACTGCACTGCACGTAACACGTTGCGCGCCGATTAACGCGTTAACAGTCGTGCACGAGAACAAGGAATGAAAGTTTATAGGCGGCCAGAGGGAAGAAGGGTAGATGGAAAGGGCGCGGTGCCGCTTTCGTTCTCTGCGTGTGCGCTTAGAAATCCTAGCGGTTGGGTACTACTACAAGGATACTACGATATGTACATAATTAATAGTTCAAGCCCATGAGTAAATAATGTGCATTTATTGCAGAGATGCTCACCATTGTCCTTTGTTTTTCATCTAAGTCTCCACAAGACTATTTGTCCATATTTTATTTACTCATAGGTCTTGTCTCCGACATTATTCCTCTTAAGGCATGTACTCACCAAAAAACCTGACACAAACGATGATATCAAATGTTTATAAATGTTTGTACATGCTTATAAATGCCTACAAATATATTGTCCTCGCCGAACAAACATATTCAAGAGGCAGCGCAGCCGCTTTCCTCACGAACGTGTTTTAGACGTTGCCTTGGTGTGTCGGGCGAAAAATTAAATTATATAAAAAATGACTTCTGCCGTACGAGCATGTGCTGCACCTTTCGTTATACTGTATAAGTTAATAGAACAGGAGGTTCAGTGGACGTAGTTTGTGTTATAAAAACAGATTATACAAAACTTCACGCCAATGTCACCAGATGATTTTGATGTTCTGCTTTCAAAAATTACTTCAGAAATATCCAAGTGTGATACAAACGATACATCTTATTTCACGAGTATCCATCACGGTGAACAGCTGATCACAAAAGCGACTGTAACGTTGGCAATAATGAATTCCGGGACCGTATTCAGAGCTGTTCATATATAAGGATTATATTTTTAAGTTAGTGGGAAATGTGACAACAAAATGTACAAGTACAGATATAGAAAATAATGAAAAATGAATACAGCTTGTTTAAAATACCACACTTGATGTAAAAATTAGAAAATTAGAAACTACATTTCCTATTTCCCTCCCACAAACGCTATCAGCTTCCACATGACGTTTGTTTCCTTTGGATTTTTCCCATGCCTGTATTCACGAACACTGCATTGTTCCAGTTATGTACATTTATTTCATGACTTCCTGCAGTAGTTGTAGGGACATTTAACTTACATTTTTCTATTTTATTACTTGTTACAATTACCTGAGTGATATTCGTACCTAATTGAGGGAATCGAACCTCTATCAACTCGGTCGTATACTGCAATACATTCTGAACTAAACGTATGGCTGTTTCATTGCCCTTCAAGATCATAATTGTGGTGTTTCAACTTCTAAAAAGTGGCAAGTACAAAATGAATCTGTAGCGAACAAAGAACTACAAAAAAATACGGGTCTCTCTACCTGGAGTTCACCGATCCGTCGGAATTAGTTATGTGTCCTTTGCCGATATGGGGAATTTTGAAATATCACTAGATAAATAGCTTTCATTGTCCCGTGATGGATACTCGTGAAATAGGGTGTAGACTGTGTGTTCCTCCTGAAATTAGATTGGCTACCTTACGCTTTTTAGCCATTGTAGACTCTTATACCATCCTCATGTATCTGTTTAAGGTTTCAAATCAGCTTGTATATACCTTTCATTATCCCACTCCATTATAGCCTAAATATCAAATAATAAAAAGAGTAAGTAATCAAAACAGTTCTTGAAAACCTAACCTAAAAAGTCAAGAAACCAATATGTAAAATTATATTTACCACGTATTTATTTCGTCCGTCCACACCAAAATTGCAAAAAATCCACAAACAAGTATAAATCGTTTGATGTCACCGACTTTGGATGAAACGCTGACAAACACCTACAAACTCTTGTAAACATTTGTCGCTACTGTGTGATTCAAGTCCACACCAAACAAGCACTGCATTTGAATACGTTTATAAACATTTTACGCCTTTACATATCAATGACCTCCTTAGCTGTACGATCAATCCAATCCACAGATTTGCTGATGACAGCACTCTACATGCACCAATTCAGAGTGACAAGCCGATCTCGGCCGGTGAGCTAGAGGAAAGAAGACTAGCAGCGACTTCCTCTCTGGCGAGAGACCTGGAGATTATCTCTGCTTGGGGATGCAAAAATCTTGTACAGTTTAATGCTTCCAAAGCACCAGATCACCAAGGCCTTGATCTGGCACGAACACATATCGTCAATGGCGGCAGTAGCTGGGAAAAGGCTAGGCTAATAAGTACATACTTTTCTCCACATGACGTCCTCACTCTCTACAAGGCCCAGACAGGACCTAGCTCGAGTATTGCTCACGTGTTTGGGTTTCTGCCGCCCTGACTACAATATGCATCCCTGACCACAGTATCTATCGCTACGTCAATGGCTTTTGCTCATCGGAGCTCTCCTCCACCATACCTCCGCGCGATGTGCCTGCCAGACAGTTAGAACTGGCCAATACGACCGCTCTGTTGTCACTCGGGTATAAAGATTGTGTAATAATCTACATGAAGTGACTTTTCCCAGTTCTACTAACCTTAGGCAGTTCAAAAATCTAGTTGACAAAATTTCTTCAAGCCCCTCATAACAGCTGCGGTGCCCTGGCTTATAGGTTTCTGCCTGCTCAACTGCTTCGAGCTTAAAAAAATTAATTTGAAAGGAACATGTAAGGTACTGCCCTTTCGCATAATTCTTATAAATCTGTGGTTGCCGACCTTCGATTCATAAACATGAGTTTGTCGAATTCTCTCTAATGTAACATTCAAGGCTGTTTAGATCTTCTGCTGTACCCACCTTGATGTCCCTATAAAATGCCTCTGTAGGCGATAAATAAACCTGCGCGGTGCAGGATGGAAACGTTCAGGAAAATGATCTAAGCACACACGCTAAGCATCAACAGCACCTTGAAATTACTCACCGCAAAGAAATATCAAATCGACAAGTTTGGTATTACCTTTCTACTTAACCCTTTTACTGGAACCAATCCAACTTTAAGATCATATTGTATTTCTACTTTATTCAGCAATTCCATGGATTTTAATTTATTATAAGTCTTGAAATACAATCCAATTACTGATTTCTAAATGACCGATAAATGAATGTATACATCAGGAGGTTTAAAAAGATTAACAGATAATCAAAATGGTAATCTGCACCACATAGCCATCATTATTAACTACTTAGATACGGGTATTACCGATTCGGTGACTAACAGCCAAGAGCGTATCACTAGAAGTGATGTATAGTGCTTTTCAAAAAGGCCTTATTTATTTTTTGAACGGTCATGTTGGCAGGCTGAGATTCTGATTTCTGGAATTACGAAATTTTAGAGTAAAAATGACAATTGAAAATCTTAATATAATGGCCGGCGCAATCTTAGAAGCTCTTGAAGAGCACTTTATAACTTTAAAATACATATAAAATTACTATCTTTGAAAATGGCGGGCTGGCAGGCTGTCAAGGTTGAGCGTTTTTGTAGATTGAATGGCTTATAACTCAACAAACACTAATCAAAACGCAATAATACGTCATATTAACCTTGTTCTCGTGGAAGGATGCGCCTGCAAATGTAAAGAATACGAAAGATTCCGTTTGTAAAAAAAGCAACATATCTCAATTTTTTCAATCAGAGTGGATCATATACCGGGTGTTTCAAATTCGACCCTCACCATTGGGATCTTGGAAACGGTAAGAGATACGAAGTCGCTTAAGTGGGTGCGAAGTTGCGTATTCAGGTAACTAACAAAATGCCCATAGAACGTTTTAAAATCCAAAGTACTTCCAGAGAGAGACAGAAAAAAACGAATTTTCTTTGAATCGTATTGATTTTCTCCTTGCCTTGTTTGTAGTCGGATTTTAAAATAAATTGCACAATAACATCGCCACTGTTCCTCCTCTACAAGATGGCATAATTAGAAACTCAGTATGATGTTTCGTCCTTCAGCATCAACATTATTTTTTCTCATAGACGCCATATTGCGCAGATAAATAGAGCTTCTAAATCTATTTCAGAAATGTAATATGACACAAATTGATATTTACAAACCTTAGTTATTCCAGAAGAACAAAAGTACCTGGGTAGGCCTTGAAATTATCATAGTCATTTGTCTCGTATACCAGTCGGGACCTCAAATTGAACATAGCAACAGAGTTTGGAAGACTGAGAAGAAGGGAAATAAATCGAGCAGTGAGCAATGTACAGAGAAGGGTCAGGCAATAACAGATATTTTGAACATTGGTTAAGATTTACCCCTGCATATTTATGATTACTATTATTATTATTATTATTATTCTCATAATTTTTATTATTATTATTATTATAATTATTACCATGAATAAAATTTTTATTTTGTGTTCAGGTCTTACCGTACCTTTTTATTTCCTTGTAATGTTCATCCATCGACAAATTCATGGCGAACTAAGGAAATACATCACTGAATTCATGATTGAAAAGTTCATTCAATTGTACAAAACTGCAATATAACGTCCATATGAAAAAACAAAAACAAAATTGGTGATGGAAGTCGAAAGAAGAAACCGCGAATTGAAAATTTGACTACGCCATCTTGTAGAGGAGAATAAGAGTTACAATGAACAACAGTAATTTATTTTGGAATCCCATCTCAAATAAAGTCAGGAAAAATGAAAATCGTCTTGGGATAAATCTGGTATACAAAACAAATGATAATTTCAAGACCTACCTAGGAAATTCTGCTTTTTCAAGGTTTGGCAATGACAATGTGTGTATGTCTTATTATACATTTTTGGAATCGGAATCTAAAACTCTATTTATCTGTTCCGAAATCCAATATGGCGTCTATAATAAGAAATAAAGTTGATGCTGGAAGACAAGAGGCGCAACGTCATATTGAAAGTCTAATTTTGCCGTCTTGTAGAGGAGAAAAATTGCAAAGTTAGTGTTAAATTTTTTTGAAATCTCACTATAAATAATGTCATAAAAAGTTAAAATGATTTTGGGAAAACTCGCTTTTTTTCGTCTCTCTCTAGAAATACTTTGAATTTCGAAACGTTCTATATTCTTTATATATTAAAGCGACTTCGTTTCTCAGTTTTTGATATCCCAATGGTGAGGGTCGCATTTTAAACACCCGGTATTCCAGATAACACTGATATGAATATCATTCCAATTTATACAACGAACTGTTGCGTTTTGACGATTAATTTTTGGGTTATAGGAAATTCTGTCTACAAAAACGCTCAACTTTGACAGCTTGCCAGTGAGTCATGCTGAAAGATAGTGACTTTATACATATTCTAGGACCTTCCAGTACGTGGTGCTGGAATATGATGAATTTTATGCTCCAAGGTCATAAGGTTATCACATGCCCCTCCTACTCTATTTAAAAAAATGACATAATGTAGAAAAAGACGTAGATTTTGTCATTCCGACCATTAGTACAGTTTTTGGGCTTTCTACGAAAATAATTTCTTCAGATTGGACCAATGAGCATGTCCGTACACGGTAGCCCCATTTCTTTGGACTGTTTGTCAACAATGTTTGATAACTGATCATAATAGCTCTTGATACGTATTCATATATTATATTATACCATACTATACAGGGTGGCCCATCCATGTGTGGACGGAATATTACTCATAAATAAATACATTTTGGGAGAATCTATTTATGGGATGTTATACATGACATTTGAGGGCACATTTCTAAAATATTGGCCATTATACAGGGTGTCTCAATTTTGACCTACATATCAAAGTTGTGATTTTTCAAATGGATTGCCTCAAATTTTATTGCATATTTTGATAAATCAACTCAAAAAAAGAAAATTGATAAAACATACTAAGGGGTTTTGGTAATTAGCCAGAGATATAAGGTGTTTTGTCTAGAAAAACCCCCCACTCTGGCAACCCCTTGGTACGCCATTTAGAAATTTGGAGTGCTGAATTTTGTATAAAAAAAATACACACCTCAGCTTTTATCTTATTTGTTACTTTTTCGAATTTTAATTTTTGCTTAGCACTCCAAATTTCAAAATTGCGGATTGAGAGGTTGCCGAAAGGGACGGTTTTTCAGGACAAAACACCTTATATCTCAGTAGCTAATTACCAAAGCCCCATGGTATGTTATCAATCTTCTTCTTTTGAATTGGCTTATCCAAATATGCAATAAAATTTGAGGCATTCTATTTATAAAATCACAACTTTGCTATGTAGGTCAAAATTGTGACACCCTGTATAAATGCCAATATTTTAGAACTGTGCCCTGAAATGTCATGTATACCATGCCATGAATAGATTTTCCCAAAATGTATTTGTGTATGAGAAATATTCCGTACACACATGGATGGGCCACCATGTATATTATCACCCCACAAAATCAAGTGACTTCATTAAATTACACTATAAGCATAATGCTTATATTTATAGATGATGTCCGGCCAACTCGTATATACATATAGTGCCGTTTGCAACTTGCTTTTACAGGTCCCTCGGATCCACTACTAAATATGCTATATTTACAAACCGTGGCGCACGGCATGTGCGACCGGTAGTTTCGCGATCTGCCTGTTGAAAATATTTTTTTGTTTTACAGGCAAATGTACGGCGAAATCTATGTCCTGTGAAATATGTCTAGTAGATGCGTTGAACTACCGGGACTGTAAGTAAATTAATATACTAACATCAAAATATCGCGATACAAAATTTGTCACAAATGATCAGGATCCTCTGAAACGTCAAAAAACGAAGCTTAGGCGATTTTTCTTTTTTTCGCATTTTTCAATAAGTCCTTGTCATTGTTGTAACCGTGAAATTTCACTAATTCTGAGAGGTACTTTCCTAGTTAAAGATGAACGGATGACCGACAGACAGACCGACAGACCGGCAGATAGACATACAGACAGTCGGACGGAAATGACTGAGATGGTTTTTCGAAATGTACATGTCATGTAACATCAAAAAATCGTAATATTTCGAAATGTTTCGCGATTACAATATTTCCTCGGTAGAGACGCCGGAAGTAAACATGTTCTAAGACTGCGGCCAGACAGCTTAACCCCTAAAGGACATGGCAGATTGCACAAGCCAATCCTTAGCGCAGATGCAACTTGCTCTTGCAAAGACCCGTGAATTGGACAACGGTTTTTATCGTTTTTCTGAAAATATTCCAATAATTTTAACACAAACTGTTAACACAGTTGGTTTGTATCTTCAAGCATTTCTATAAGGATTTTTTCACAAGTCCACGGTGTAGAAGTGCGCTACCGGCACGGGTATCACGTATCTTGAAATGTGACATTATGCATATTTTTTTTACAATATTCTCATTTTTTTGACATTATGTAAGTTTTTCGCCAAGACTTTGACTTAGTACTTAGTTGTACGTGTTGCCTAAACGTCATGTAGATTGTTATTAATCTTTGGCTCTGACGTGATGTAAAACCTGCTTCTGAGATGGCATTACTAGAGGTCTAAGCGGTAAGTTGTATGAGTTGATAATTATACTGGATTCTTGTCTCAAATACACTTAATTGAGATTCAAAGCTAGTTGCGCATCCGCTTTTTCTTATCCATTCTGGAAATTACATATACAAATTTGCTGAATTTAAAAAATGAGGGAGATAAGAAATAATTATATTCAATGTACACTGTCGAATTACAAGTCATATACATGCTAACAGTAATTACATACAACGCGGGCGGGGTGATGATTTCCCGTAATTCTCCTCAGTTTTTCGTAATCTATAACTTTGAACATAAACTCTCTTCAGAAAGCACAACATATAAATAACCCGTCATATTCAGCATATTCAGTAATGATTTTCTCACACAGCAAATATCACGGATTTTATACACATGCAGACCAATACAGATATTCAACCAACTTTCTTCTCAGAGATAAAAACTACAGACATGGATCACTCAGCCTCACAAAACTATGCAACCAATAATGCGGGTAGTTTAGTTGAGTGATTCCTTCATAGATGGACGTTCACAACGATCCTAGTGAGCAAACGTGGAATGACTGTTTGCGCCTTAAAAACTACCTAGTCTACAAGTTGACATCTTATAGGTTTTTTTGACGTTTTGTAGGTTTTCGCACGGGAACGGATACTCAAATTTTCGCAAAGAACGGGAATAGGGGAAGAGTGATGTGAGGTCATCCAAATGTCAAAAATTCACGTGGTACAGGTAACCGCCTAACGTCTGTGAGGTACTAGCGGATGACAGATCTTATGTCAATATCATTTAAAAAACAGACGTGTCAATTGAAAATTTGTCTTCGCACTGCCGAAAATTGAGTTAAATTATTAAATCATAAATGGAGGAAAACGTTCACCTGATTTTTAAATGACAAAGAAGAAGGTCATATCAAATGCTTAATTTTATTGATATAAATGTACATTGCACAAAAAACGATCGGTCTTTTTATTTCAGATTCAAACAAGGCAGCTAAGTGTATCAAGAAGCTTAAAGCTAACATTTTGCGCAACATGCACCAACTAACCACTCCCGGTATAACTTGAAACTGTCAAAACTTCGAGAGGAAGGGGAAATTTTACCTGTTCCCGCTCCACTAGAGGATCTCACGAAAAAATATCTTATATCTTATACCGAAGATCAATAAACGGCAAACTCAAATCACACGCCCATGATAAGCAAGTTGTCATACTGATTGTGAATAGCATAAATGTGAAAGACTACGTTGAAAGATTTTAAGGTGGTGAGATCAAATTAAAATCATATAAACATGCTGCTTTCGTCCGTCCGATCAAAGACAGCCAACCATACTCGTAGATAGCCGTTCCGTGCTTTTTGGCAACTCAGCAGCATGGTTAGCTCTCGCAGTGGTCGATTCTGGTGATAGATGGCACTTCGTACTGTCTTATTTTGATAGAAAACTTATGACTTTTTAACAAACATCCGCGGGTGGGGGACGATTGTATACGTACGTATGGGAGAGACGAATGTATGTATTTCTACTGTGACCCGCCAAGAACCATAAAAAATATGTTGTCGATCGTCCAATGTTGAAAAATTTCATTTTCGTCCCAAACAACGTTGACATTCACCTACTTCTCCGCTTATGGCTGCGAAACAAGAATATCAAATTAACTTGCGATCTTGTGACCCCCACTAGCGAACATAATAATATATGCAAAGTAAGAAATGCTAACATCGAATCTCACTTTTCTCGATATCGCCATACACGCTACGTTAAAAAAAGAACAAAAGCTACAACATTCTTAGATAAACAAAAAAATTATCGGCGTCAGTTTCCGGTCATTGGACAAGCTTTCTAAATCTGGACAGAGTCGTTGAAATGCTGCGAGACAAGATGCTTCTGTGTGCGGGAATCGTCGGTATTTTTGTTGTATTTTGTCATGGTGCGCAGCTACAGGGTGCTCCCAGAGGTCAGTTCAACCATACCAGGAAGGGGATATGCATTTTGGAAGTACCGTAAGTTAATATTCTAATTGACATTATTATTTTGTGTCACCGAGAAAGTCATATACTGTTTGTTTACGATACATTGCATTATCGGAAAGTGTATGAATCAGAATGTAATGGAAAGTTCGATTCAGAGGCGTAGCGAAAAAATACAGTATTATTATCAGTATATTGGAATGCTGCAAGCAATAGAGAGGTTTTGGTGTAACAAAATCAACGAATGGTTAAGCATTCCGTTATCTTATTTTTGACAGCCATATAAAAAAAGGATGTTTAAGAAAACAAGATTTTTTATGACTACTAAAATGAACCGTGGTAATATGACAATACTGTCAATCACGACAGGTAGCATATTTTATTTTCGATTTTCCCATGGAAAAATTATAGGAATAGCGTAAGATGATTGTGGGAGGATAATCATGAAAACAACAAACACGCCTTAGAAGATTTCTAAGAACTACCCTGTACCATTTTATTTTTATTACAAGGCCAGTACGTAAAGAATTCGATAAGTCGAACAATTTCAGGAGAACATTACTGCAACTTGCTTGGTGACAGAATGACAACGAATTATCCCCTTTGGTAAGCGATAAGGGCGATATAACCGGTTTGTCGGAGCCAACAACTATTTTTAGAAAAATGATTTAAGTGCCTCCCATATTCAACCGACCATAACACGCACAACTCTACTACCTTACGATTACGTTAATCATCCGCAGTGGTACTAATTCATCATACAGACTATTTATTTATGATTTATTATACAGGGTATCCGCAAAGTTGGGGTTTTCCTTTACACGACGTGTAGATCTTGAAAACATAAGCAATTTTTCTTAGTACCATATACACCAATGTCTTAAGGGAACCGAGGTAAAGGGCTCTGCAACATCAAAAATATCTGAATACCGTCCTGTAGCCGCGACCCGCGACATCACCGAGTGGTACAAGGTCACTGGCTCAACCCGACGACAGAACTGGGTCGGGGTCAGTGTGTCAGGTCAGTATGCAACCTTCAACCGACGGTTACGGTTACGCGTGTAGAGGTAAACGAACCAGTATAATCGATTGCGTTTCAAATAAAAGAATAATAATGGCACACTCATACACCAATAATGAACTCGTTGCTATGTTGTTAATTTATGGCGAATGTCTTCAAAATGCTACAGAGGCTTCGCGAGTGTATGCAGATCGTTTCCCTAGTCGACATCATCCAAGGCCCCGCAGATTTGTGTACCTGGTCCAGAGAGTCAGGGATACGGGTCATTTGGAGGAATTTCGAGGTGAGCACAGTGGGAGGCCTAGACAACCACGAATGGTGTAAGTTGAGGAAGAACTACTCAATCGCGTAGACGAGAATCCCTCAACAAGCACTAGGGACGTGGCTAGAGAAGTGCAAGTATCAAAAACTAAAGTGTGGCAAACGCTGCGTGAAGAGGGGCTGTATCCGTTTCACGTCCAACGTGTACAAGCCCTTCAACCTGACGATTTTCCAGCAAGAGTGCGGTTTTGTGAGTGGTTGTTGCATCAACATGACAATAATCCGGACTTTTTGAAGTGCATATTGGTGACAGACGAATCTACGTTCACGCGTAATGGGGTGAATAACTTTCGCAACAATATTACTTTATAACCACTCTCAGGCAGAAAAACTCGACAGTATTGCCCTGCCGGCCATTCCTGCCCGAAGTGTGAGATTCTTTAGAAGTTTCATACCCACTAAAACCCTTAGTCGTTCGCCACACATCCCGCCAAGGTAATGCTTGCAGCATTTCTTCATAGTAGGTAGCATTGCGCTAGGTTCTCATACCAAAGGTATTGGTCATTTATTCTCTATCGTACAAATACATAATTTTTACATATGTACATGTACAACCGAGCAAGATAGAAACTTACTATTGGTTCCTTGGTCTATTTTTGTTCTCCCGCACTTTACTCAGCATAATTCGCCTCACTGCTGGTTGAATGTCCACCCACTTTCCCTAGCGTTTATGCGTGGAAAAAGTGTCAGCGGTAAGCCTCTTGCCGAGCGTCAGTTTGAGCTGCATCTGGTAGTCAATCCACCTACCACATTGGAGTAGGTGACTAGCAAAATACACAGTTCGCATACTCTCTCTTTCCTACCCTCTTCAGGTAGCTGTCGAAACAACCAGGTCATGTAAGGAACTGTTTTAATCTCTGAGATCAGCCTTCTGGTCCATGCACCATGGCCAGTTGCATCCCATCAAATCCCAGCAAATCAATTGTCGGGATACCAGCCACCACCAGCAGTGCATCGATCGACACCGTTCTGTTAGCGCATACCACGCGCAGCACAACTTTTCGCTGGCTTCTCAATATTATCTGCCTATATTTCTTTTTCCTCAAGGCCCTGTTATACAGGGTGGCGCATAGAAAACGAAACAGACGCATTTACTGGCAGCTCAGTTCTTTTTTTGAAAAACGCTCAGACCCGTCGATTTTGTTTTCGAGGGGGACACAAGTTTGGCAAAAAATCTCGTTAGCACGTGCAGCCCCCTATGCGGGAGTGACACCACCCCCAAAATCTTAAATGGAAGGGGGGGTCGAGTGATACCTTATTTTGTTAAGGTCTTTCAATTCCCTTTATATCGATATAAAATTAATGTACTTCAGTTCGGTAGTTTTGAAGATTTATTGATTTAAAGCGTAAATAAAACTAATACATCTTCATTAGTGGAGATCAATACATTTGGCAGCAAAGTAATTTAAAAATGAAGAATGATCCGACCCGTTAGGCAAGTAAATGTTGAAAATGGCCACCATACCATGACTTTCCATGCGATACAAAGATTTTGCTCAAAACGTTGCCGCACATTTTGCAATATTTGAGGAGTAATTTGTAGGCACTCCATAGATTTTGCTTTTTAAATCACCCCACATAAAGAAATCCAAAGGTGATAAATCTGGCGATATTGGAGGCCATTCAATGGCACCTCTTCTACCAATCTATTGATCTGGAAACGTCTGATCTAAATATTGTCGAACACGTAATGCGTAATGTCGTGGGCCACCATTCTGTTGGAACATCAACCTATTCGCAATGCAGGATCTATGGCGTCTTCCAGTAATTCCAAATACATTTCACCGGTCAAATTTCCAGGTAAAAAAAAGACCAACTAAATGATAAATTCTGGGATTAGAATCGGACCAATATCGGCAGTTATGACGATGTACTACGCCATTTAAGAAAAAGGAACATTCGTCGGAAAAGCAAGTGTTGAATAGAAAATGTTCATCGTTTACAATTCGTTCACTGATATCTTCACAAAATTGTAATCGCCGATCAAAATCGTCTTCATTAAGTTCTTGTGCCAGGTGAATTTTATACGGATGAAAACTATGGGCCTTTAGAAATCCGTCGGACAGTACGTCGACTAACATCACACACAGTCTCCAATTTGCGGGTACTTAACGTAGGATCTACATAAACTTGCCCTAAAACCCCCACTTCTATTGCTTCGTTCCTTATATGATTTTCAATGTTGCGTTTTTTATTGGCGACTGACCCAGTTTCCCGAAATTTAGCTACAGGTTCTAGAACATATTTTCGATGCACTTTACTGTTCTCATGCCGCTCATTAAATATTTCTGCTGTTCTATTAGCGCACTGATTATTTCCGAAAAATATTTCGATAATTTCAACTATTTCTGCTGTGGAATATACCATGGTTAATTTATGTAAGAATCAAGTTATTTTAGCAACAAAGTTTGGTCAAATCAATCGCAAACTATGTACTAAATTCCTATTTAAAATAAGTACGAGATATTTCCTTAGCTTTCCTCAAGAAATAACTTTTTTGCCACAAAAAAACGCTCCAATTGCTATTTTCAACAACAAAATGATAAACAAACCATGGGCGTAGTCAAGAAAAGCATTTACTTATTAATTAAATTATTTTGGTCAAACTAGTACAAACTAATCTGATATTAAAGTCTACTTTAAGTACTTTAAGCTTTAAATCAATAAATCTTCAAAACTACTGAAGTGAAGCTCATGTATTTTACATCATTATAAAGGGAATTGAAAGACCTTTAAAATAAGGTATCATTCGACCCCCCTTTCCATTTAAGATTTTAGGGTTGATGTCACCGCCACCCAGGGGCTGCACGTGTTAACGTGATTTTTTGCCAAACTTTTGTCCCATCGAAAACGAAATCGACGGGTCTGAGCGTTTTTCCAAAAAAAAACTGAGCTGCCAGTAAATGCGTCTGTTTCGTTTTCGATGCGCCACCCTGTATATAGAGGCTCCATAGAGCATAATCGAATTTGTCACCCCCAGAAACTGGAGGCGTCACATCGGTATGAGCCATTTAATAACCCTAACCTTATCGATAATTATTGAGCCCGTAAGCAATTAATAGAATTATAGTTATATGATCAAAGCATCTTTATAAATATGGCTTACGACAACATGAATACAAAAATATTACAGTTAGAAATCCGTGCAGTGCAGCAAAATAAAGGAAATACTCAGTGATTGCTCACCTTTCAGGCAACCAAAATACAACAACCAGTAGCACAGTAACAATGTACCCATTTGCGAGTAAATGATGTTCGTGCAAGCTTACCCTGGGAACAAGTGTCAGGAGGAGGAATGGAATGTCTAACATAAACAGGCCCATGCTGGTTGAACTCGCATACAAAATATGTTTGAAATATCTCGTAGACTTACACTTGTGTCCAAACCGAAAAAAAAATTAATAGGCTTAGAATCACAGAACCACAGAACATGACCACAAAACTAGTAGAACTACATAACTACAACACTTTGCATATATAACAAAAATAAGGACAATTCAATTCATTTAGAACACTACCTATTTCTTGCATTTCTTCTTATCTGCGATCTAAAACTCTTATTTCTATTGTACATTGACAAATACTTTTTAAACTTATTATTAATTTATTTAAGCTTACCCAGCTTTACGAATTCTGGTAACAGCGCTGAATGAGGAAAAAATAAACTTACGAAATAAGCCCTTTATTATCAGTATATACAAAGAAGATCATACATGAGCAGCAAAACAAGAATACTAAAAACTCTCTATTGTTATCTTGAGATATGCAGCATCAGTCTTACGTGTGTAGGTACACCATATTTTCAGAGTCACACACTTCGAACAGGAAAATTCAATAGAAGCCTCTGATGAGCTTTCTTACCTGAAAATCTCTGTAAAAGTGAAGTAGTTAAATAAAAAAAACGACCAAAACATCTGATTTAAAAAAGTTTATAAACTAGTAGAACCCAGTATTAGCTTTTATTGGACTTTTTTTAGCTAAGAATGGTTACAGAAGCTCAATTATGATCAAAGAAATTATCGTTTCGGGCAAAGAAAGAAGTGGACTTGGGAGGTTCTTGTAGAAAAATAGAATGAAGCAGGAAAATTCATAGAAAGCTTTCGTTAAGCTGTTTTCCTAAGAAAATGTGTAAATGCATAATCATGTCTAAAAAGCTATCATCAAGGAAGGGAATCAATGCACCATGCATGAAGGAGAAAACAAAGCAATCAAATGCAGACGATTCTTTACCTAAGAAAAGCCC